>PVHX01023777.1:0-25140 GCA_004024805.1 Geosciurus inauris
ACTCGACCACTGAGCCACATCCCCAGCCCTATTTTGTGTTTTATGTAGAGACAGGGTCTCACTGAGTTGCTTGCTTAGCGCCTCGCCATTGCTGAGGTTGGCTTTGAACTCGCGATTCTCCTGTCTCAGCCTCCCTAAGTGCTGGGATTACAGGCTTGAGCCACCGCGCCCGGCTGATTTTTCTTTTTTAAAAAGTATATTTTAATTGTAGATGAACACAATACCTTTTTATTTATTCATTTTTATGTGGTGCTAAGGATTGAACCCAGTGCAAGGCGAGCACTCTGCCATTGAGCCACAACCCCAGCCTTGTAAAATGATTTCTCAAACTCCATTATTTTTTTCCTGCTATGTTTACTGGTGCTCGTCCACTCTAATGGAGCGCTTCCTCGCCCCCTTACTGAGATTAGCATAAATTCGTTTTATTCCATAAAAATTCTGTACTATTATTATTGTTATTATTATTATGTACCAGGGATTGAACCCAGGGGTGCTTAACCACTGAGCCACATCCCCAGCCCTTTTTTATATTTTATTTAGAGACAAGGTCTTGCTGAGTTGCTAAGTACCTCACTAATCTGCTGAGGCTGGCTTTGAACTTGTGCTCCTCCTGCCTCAGCCTTTTGAGTTGCTAGGATTACAGGTGAGCACTACCACACCTGGTTTGTAGTATTGTTTTGATGTTTAAGATGGCCCATCTTGGCCAGTAGTAGGTAGTCCCTTTACTTTGCCTCTGAAGTCTTTTTGCCTATTTTCAGTACTTGTTGATAGATTTCTTGCTCTGAGGCAGAAGATGTTCCAGATTTGTCTATTTCTTGCCCCATACCTATCTCAGGAGCCTGGATCACTTTAAGTGGTCAGTAGCATTTGCAACACAGTCTGGGCACTAGGAGTTCCTATTGCTGTTGCCATTGTTCTATGCCTTTTCATTGGACAGAACTAGAAAATGCCTTAAAACAAAACAAGACAAACTTTTTTCTTTTTGCTATGCTTTGAACACAGGGCCTTTGAACACAGCACATGCTAGGCAAGTGCTCTACCACTGAGTCATATCCCTAAGCCTCTTTTGTTTTTAAATAAGAAAAAGATACATCATGAGTTTGTATTGGTCCTTCATTTCAAAATGTGAAAATAATGGTTTTGCATTTGTACCTATTTTGTGTAGAAAACTTTGGTTCCTGTTGACGTTCATAGAATTAACTTTTTTGGCTCTATTTAATAAGATATATTCAAAACAACAATATATAATGTGAATATAGCTTTATAACTTATTTGTAATTTTTTTGTCCTTTGAATCTTGTTTTTTATTTTTGCATTTTCACTTGGTAATATAAGGTATAACATCCTTCTTTGCAACTAAATAATTTAAAATGGCTATTTAATATCATTACTCATTGCCTTTTGGAATATGTAGGATTTTAATGTTATAAACAAAGCTGAGTTGACTCTTTTTTTTAAAAAAATATTTTATTAGTTGTTATTTATTTATTTATATGTGGTGCGGAGAATCGAACCCAGTGCCTCACACATGCTAGGCAAGTGCTCTACCACTGAGCCACAATCCCAGCCCTCTGAGTTGACTCTTTATCCATGTGTTTGCTCACTAATTTATTTTAAATTTAAGGATAGCATATGAACTGGAATGTGTATTAGTATAAAGCCTAATTAATTTTCACAAAGTAGAGTCAACCATAGATTAAGAAGCACCTAGAAGCCTCCCCTGTGGCCTTTCCCACTTACCCCCTTATAGGTAACCACTGACCTCACTTCCAACATCACAGATGAGTTTTCCTTATTTTCAAGCTTTATGTAAATAGAAGTATTTAGTATATACTTCTTTTTAACTGACTTCTTTCACTCAAGATTATTTTTTGAGATTTGTTCATGTTTATTCTCATTGCTATATTCCATGAATAGCAACCTGTTCATAGGCCACAACTTACCTAGTCTGCTTGTTTAAGTGGACATTGGAATTGCTCTAGTTTTTAACTATCACAGATAGTTTATACGCTTGAAAAATCTTTTCTAAGGGTAAATTCCTAGGAGTTGAATTTGTGTTAAAAGGAAACGAGGGCTGTGGTTGTAGCTCAGTGGCAGAGCATTTGCCTCGCATATCTGAGGCACTGGGTTCAATTCTCAGCACCACATAAAAATAAATAAAAACAAAATAAAGATATTGTTTCCATGTATAACTTTAAAAAATACATATATATATAAAAAGGAAACGATACTACCATATATTGTCATCTTGCTCTTCATAAAGGCTGTGCCAGTTCTCCCGACTGCATTTTGAAACTGGCTGCTGTTGGACTACTAGGGATATACCAGGGCCTGATAAAATTTGGGCACATAAAAAGGCTCTTTTTGAGGGGTTGGGGCTGTAGCGCAGTGGTAGAGCGCTTGCCTGGCATGCGTGAGGCACTGGGTTCGATCCTCAGCACCACATATAAATAATAAATGAATAAAAATATTCATCAACAACTAAAAAATATTTAAAAAAAAAAAAAAAGGCTCTTTTTGATCTGGTAGGGGAAAAAGTCAGAAATGCCTACGTGGCTGTTAACTGAGGTGGCCTGTAAGAAAGAAAGACCTTTCCCCCCAGTTGAGAGTAGTTGGAGAGAGAAGCCATATATGACAAATGACTAACAGCACAAGCGTCAAATGAGCAGTTCCAGTGATGAACTACTGTGAGCTCACAGTGGTATTTAGACAGAGCAGCTCGATGTTACTGTCATGGGTTTGAACTATGGTCTTCTGCTGAAACCTGGCTGGATCAGAGATTACTTGAATTACAGAAGCCAAATTGAATCTTTTGGCCACTTGTTTTAGTGGCTGATCTCCATTAATGTGTAAGATAGCTTAATGTAGTGTCACTATTTCTAGCTTGCTTGCTTCCTCTTTGATAACACAAGACTATAGCAAGCACAAAATGCTGTCAATTGATGTAATCAAGTTGCTAGTACAAATCAGTGTCATATTTTAAAATTTCTTTTCTTTTCTTTTTTTTGGTTCCGGGGGATTGAACTCAGGGGCACTCGACCACTGAGCCACATCCCCAGCCCTATTTTGTGTTTTATGTAGAGACAGGGTCTCACTGAGTTGCTTAGTGCCTCGCTGTTGCTGAGGCTGGCTTTGAACTCGCAATTCTCCTGTCTCAGCCTGTCTCAGTGCTGGGATTACAGGCTTGTGCCACTGCGCCCAGCTTTAAAATTTTACAGTTCATTGTTTCCAGCTGAAGTGGGTGTGATTGAGAAGAGCCTGATGGCTCAATGTAGTTAAAAGTGCGGTTTTATTGGTGTTATTTGTGTGTGTGTGGTGGGGGGTCCTGGTACATGCTTGACAAATGCTCTGCCATTGAGCCATACCCCCAGCCTAAAAGTATAGTTCAGTTCTAAGCACTAAACTTTTAGGAGGCAGATCACCCTGTCCACCCCCTCCCTCTCCCTCACCTCTGTAGGATGAAGAAGTGGCAAAAGTTGGTAAGGTCTCTGCACAACTGGGGATTTAGGGCCTTTTCCCACTTAAAAATGGGAGCTCCTTTGCAGATCCCTGCTTATGTTCCTCAGCAAATTGAATTGGAAAATTTAGAAATCATGTATGTGCTCTGCCAAATATAGTGTCCAAGGATGTAGTAAGTCCAAGGATGGTCTAAAGGTCAGTAAAACAACAGAGTTAAGCAGCAGGAAAGAACTCTTCCCTGCTTCATAATGGTATTTAGTTCACCAGTATTGTCCCAACACTTTTAGAAGGGCGTAGGATTTCCCTTCCCTGCCCTTTCAGAGAGAACTTTTAAACAATTATTTTCTTAAGAGTTTAAAATGAATATCCTTTGCAAAAATAAAAGCATCTTACCTTTTCTGTACATGAGATATTGGTATTCCCTTTGGACTAGGATTGGTATCTATGCATGTGTAATAAATAGATTATTTGAATAAGACACATTTTAATGTGATGAGATCTGGGTTGGGATGTGTGCAGATCGAATTTATCTAATATTTATTCATAGTTTTTCTTTAATGAAGAAACCAGTATTTTGATAGCCTAAGTGAAGCGCCAGGACAGCCATTGTAATGACTCACCTTGTGATAAGAGACTTAACCTGAATTTGGAGTGCCACATAAAAAATGAGGAGATGGTAAAAATGTTGCAGTTTAACAGCTTATTAAATTCATTTTAAAAAAATCTACTCTGAGGGAAGAGGAGATTTTACATAGCTAACAGTTTTTAAGTGACAGGCTGCCTTGGGGAAGAAATGACACGTGATAGCAACAAAAGCTTGTTATTTCAGCAGATCCTTTCCTGGCAGTGCTGGGCCAGAGAAGATGCTGTTGTCTCAGCCCTCAGCTTCCTTCCCCTACAGCCCACCCGCCCAAAGCACATCTCCAGAATAGAAGCCTCTGTTGGCCCCTGGAGAAGCCTGCCTTTGGTAAAGGGCAGGCAGTTCTGGAGTTTCTGCTGTCAAAGTTTCCCTTGGCAGGCTTTGCACATTTTATGACTATGCACCTCTTCCCATTTAGGGATGACTTACAGGGGATACTCCTTGTATCTGACATCTCATTATCTGCCCGTGTTCTGACTGATTGCCGTCTAGACCATTTTCCTCCCTTTCTCCCCCTTGCCTGGTTCCCTGCCCCACCCTCACAGCCTTGCTGCTACTGTGCACACAAGAGGCCTTTGGAATGTGGGTGGTAGGTGCTCATTCCAGGGTCAGAGCCCATCAGACGCATGCTAACGGAACTTGCCAAGGGTTTGTTTTTAGTAAAGAGGATGAGTCTGGACTGCCAGGCAACTGTGGGCTGTGAACTAGTGTGAGAATGGAGGAGGGATAGAACTAAGAAAGGGAAGCTCCTGTCTTGTTTTGGAAAAATATATTGGAAGGAAAACATGCTGAAACTGGGCTTCTGCCACAATTTTTCTTTGGGAAATTTAGAGCAGAAAGAAATATCCCTGTTTTTCCTTATATTGCTGAATAATGAGAATTTTTGAGGCCTGTAAGAAGAATAACAGTTAAGCCCTTACGTATTCAGAAGAGGAACTAACTTTTCCTAAGTGCCTATAATAGACAAGCTTTATGCTAGGAACTTTACATCTGTCACTCATTTTTAATCAGAGAACCCTGTGAGGTACATGCATTGAGAAGGTAGGTCTAGAATCTGGGCCAAACTAAGCAAGGTTGGAGTGTTTGATTCCTCCCTCAGCAAGCATAGAACATGGACTCACACAATGCTAGAATTTTTGAATGTGGTGCTACTTCTGATAATGTTCTGTGAGCTTCCTTCCATAGTACTATGTTACAGTAGGAAATCATGGCCTGGAATTGAGACAGTGCCTCTCCTACTTGATAGCTTATTGTTTCTTTTTGTGACTTGGAGCAGTAGTACTTACTGAACAGGCCTGTAATGAGGGATGAAAGAATTGTTGCGTGGAGCTGCTTCATAAACAGTACAGTGACTTACCAGTATTTACTTGTGGAGGTGGTTTTCTTTCACAGATGGACACCCAAAAAGGCAGTTAGTGTTAGCATTCTGGTTTGCAGAAGGATTATGTAACGCCTGTAATCCCGCAGCTCAAGAGGCTGAGGCAGGAGGATCATGAGTTCAAAGCCAGCCTCAGCAAACGTGAGGTGCTAAGTAACTCAGTGAGACCCTGTCTCTAAATAAAATATGAAATAAGGGCTGGGGAGGTGGCTCAGTGGCTGAGTGCCCCTAAGTTCAATCTCCAGTACTCCCTCCTATCCCCAACCCTCGCCGACCCACCAAAGGAAAAAGGATTATATACTCAATTTGGTACACATTTTTCTCTAGGTCTCCCTTGGTTCCTTTCACTTTACTTTTTTTTCATTTCATTTTCAGAATGGTTCCCTTTTTATGACAGATTTTGAATGATACCTTCTGTGTGCCTGGCCCACTGTTAGAAGACAGAGTAGTGAATAACACAGAGAAGTTCCTGTCCTATTTGAAATGCTGAAACTCTACCACTGGTTAACATTGTTTTTCCTGTTGGGATAAGTGATCTTAAGGCTGATAGACTTTTTACACCCCTGATATGAATGTGTGTATATGTGTATGTACATACACACATATATACCTATACACACAGGTATATATATATGTATGTATGTAAATAAGTGTTAGGCTCTATACAGTGTTAATACTAATTGTGCAATTATTTTGGATATAACCATTGAGCTGAAGGGATTGTGAGAAAGATAGATTGTGTGGATGTTTGACAAGATGAACCTAGCTTCATTTCAGCTGTAAGCGGGGATGGTGGCTGAGGTTGTAACAGTGGTGGACCACTTGCCTAGCATGTATGAGGCATTGGGTTCAATCTTGAGCACCACATTAAAAATAAACAAATAAAGGTATTAAAAAGAAAAAAAGAGCAGGTGGGTTGGACTGTAGCATTGGCATCTGTGCGATGCTGTACAACTCATTGTTACTTGAATGTTAAACTGTTCGCCTGAACATAAGAGTAGTAAGTAAAAGTGTTTGAAATCACTCACTGTGTAATACTTTTTATCATTGTAACCATTATTTCCCACTATGTTGAAGGAAATTTGGGCTAAGTAGTGCATTGAACTCTGCTTAAGAAAGTGAATTTATCTCAGCTCTGAGAGTTCGGTGTCTCCTTACCCATGGCCTCAGTGTTTCCCAAGTTTGAGCAGATGTGGTCCCGCAGGCATGGACCAGCAGCCAGCCCCAGACTGTGGCCTGTGTATAGATCCCTAAGAGACACTAGAAGCCCCAAGCCTGAGTAAAGCATTCCATCAGTTGTCTTCTCATTTTCAAAATGGCATAATGGTGACCTTTAATGCCACTCGGACTGCTCCTGCTATTTTTGAGTAATTGGTTCTAGCCGCCAGTGACTCAGCAGCTTCCTGCCTGCTTTCTTGTTGTTGTTTTAAATATTTTTTTGTTGTTGTAGATGAACAGAAATATTTTTTTTTTTTATGTGGTGTTGAGGATCGAATTCAGTGCCTCACGCATGCAAAGCAAGCGCTCTACCACTGAGCCCCAGCCCCAACCCCCTGCTTTCTTGTTTTTAAAAGGCCTGGAGTTTCACAGTATATGGAATATAGTCACTACTGTGGCATTAGTAACAGTGGCCCATAGTGATGGACACTCCATTGAAGTGTGGGTAAAAGAATGTCATACCTGCATGAGTCAGGTATGGAGGAAGTGACATTCATGCCAGAGGGAACAGAAACTGTATGGATGTTAGGGGTGAGAAAGGTTTTTCTAGGTGAAAGAAGAAATTTAAGGAAAGGCAGGCAACAGCCAAGTGCCTTTGAGTCAGGTCAGGAGGAAATGACATTCATGCCAGAGGGAACAGAAACTGTATGGATGTTAGGGGTGAGAAAGGTTTTTCTAGGTGAAAGAAGAAATATAAGGAAAGGCAGGCAACAGCCAAGTGCCTTTGGGGTAATGTTTGGGTGCCTGGGTAAGGCCCACATTGGGAGTCTGTGCAGGCTAAGCTGTTCTGCCTTACAGAGCCCTGGAGGTTTTGCATGGGAGAATGACCTAGGGCTTCCAGAAGATGAATCTGGTAGGTTGTGTGGGATGAATTGGGTTGGGGCAGAAATGGATGGAAGGACACTGGTACAGAGCCAGGGATCCCGAGTTAGACTGGGCTTAAACTAAGGAAGGACAGGCCTGGTGAAGGTTATGAAGCTGCCATTTGGGCAGAGCGCATAGTAGGGCCCCAAGTGAGGAGCAGACATAAAGCTTGGGGGGAGGGGCTTCAGAATGGGAGGCATGGGATTAGGTGGAAAGAGTGATTGATTACAGACGTAGATAAGGTAAGCTTCTGGTTGTATTGGGCATTTGACAGCTGTTGGACTCGCCAGTAGAAGGGCATTTTACTCTTTCTTGGCAAAAAGACTGGTCTTTCTGATTTTCTGAGATAATTCTCAGATGGGATGGGGAAATGGAGTAGAGTCTTTTTTTTGTACCAGGAATTGAACCCAGGGACACTTAACCACTGAGCCACCATCCCCATCCCTTTAAAACAATTTTTTTTTTTTTTTGGGAGACATGGTCTCACTAAGTTGCTAAGGCCGGTTTTGAACTTGATCCTCCTGTCTCAGCCTCCCAGGATAGGATAGGATAACAGGTGTGTGCCACCACGTCTGGCCTATCTTTATTACCTGCACTACTTCCCCTAATTCATTTTGAATCTATCTAAAATAATTTTATGTGTATTTTTCAAAAGAGGCCTGAGATATTTTTCGTACCACATCAAGTGCTTCTGGGTACTCAGGAGTATCAAGTAGCAGGTTCCCATGAGGGGAACTTGGCACAGGCCCACATGGCATGGCATGACTGTGCCCATAGATGGCACAGGTTTTGGGAAGCCAGATGGACTAAGAGAGCCAGGCTGCCTCTCACAGGTTTGAGTACTCCTGAGTCCCTGGCAGAGGTGTCTCTGGAATGGAGGGCTTCTCTTGTAGAAATTTTGTGGTGGAGAAATTCTTTTAAGTACTTGTGGACTCTATATTTCAGCAGTATTCATCCTGAAAAGAATTCCTAAAGGATTGGCAGTCCAAGGAGAAGAGGAGTATAACATTTAAAAACACGTATCTATTGATTGAAGCTTTGGTAGTCAGTTCTGTTTCTCCAAAAGGAATTTTTAAAACCATTATTGAAAAATTTGATACCAAGTTGAGAACCACTAAGCATGATGAGACAATGACAAATTACTGGTAATCAATAACTCCTTATACAGAACTCAGAGCACAATAATGGTAATCTTACCATTGAAAAAATTCAGGAATAATTGTGGTTTCAGCTATTCAACAAATATTGAGCATTTGTGACATAACTGGATACTCTGCAGGGGCTAGACACTAAATATAACCTAATTCTTAAAATTGGTAAGAATTTTTAATAAATTGGTTCTGCCACCAATTAATGTTTAAGAGTTCAGATGATTGGCAATACTTAGTGTATAAAACATTTTTTAAAATCCTAAGGTATGCGGAATCCACAAGAAAGCTAAAAAACAAAAGGTTAATTTTGTAGAACAACATAGTGGTAATTGTTGAATAAGTTCTACTCCTTAATGGAGTTTTTAAATTATAATATTGTTGTAACTGATGATAAAACATCAAAAAAAATATTCTGAAGTCATAGAAGTGATTAAATACTAAACCTGTGGAACAAATTACTTATTTCAGAGCTGAGATAAACTGCGCACAAAGAATAGTAGTTGGGAAAATTCTTGCAGGAGGTGACGGGACTGGAACTGAATGGGGTCAAGAAGACCGTATTGACCAAGAGGTTTGCACAGTGAAGCCAGGAAAGAGGGCCTATCTCCAGAACCAAGGCTCAGCATGTATTGTGGAGGGCCTGCAAAGGGTGGAGAGAACACAGAATTTTGCCCGCGTCCCTTCCCAGTTTCATCTGAAGAATGTGGATCATAGCCAGACCTACTTTGAAAGGTGACTGTGAGATTAAATGGGTTGGTGAGTGGCAAGTCCTGATCTGGGCCTGAAGCATAGAAAGTGTATGGTAGACAGAAAATGGTATTGCTGTTGGGAAAGATGGGTGAACCATGGCAAGCAGGGTGCATCTTCCTACTTGGACTTCCACAGTATATTCCTATTTCCTGTGATGGAAATGAGGAAGCCACAGCAGCTTTTGAACAGAGCTAGAATGTGACTGGAATGAATTAATAATTGTGGCTTCCATTTGAGATCTCTATTCTGTGCTTTCTAGCCAGTGTGTGCAGCCCTCACCACTGCCCTGTGGGGGAAGAAGGGAGTTGTCCTCTGAGGCTCAGTGGTAGCAAACAGACCTTGCCTAAAGCCACCTAGCTATTGAGAGGTTTGAACCTAAGCTCCTTGCTTTTAAAGTCTGGATTCTTTCTCCTCCCCCCAGACTACCTCTACCTGGGAAGCCATCTGTCAGGGACTGATGACCCTTTGGAAGAGGAGTAGCTGGCTCAGATAGTGACCACTGCTACCAGAAAAGTGTGCAAACTTGGAGTACATGTTGGAAGACCAGAGGAGGAGGAAATAAGGCAGTCATACATTAGTGGAAAAAGAGATAGAACTTAGTCATTGCTGGAGAAAAGACAAGCAGATTGGTAAATGGCCAGGCTGTTTGAAATAAAGGCCTAACTCTCTTTTGTTTGGGATGGGCTCCAGAAATTTCAGGCACCAACAGGGCATTCATGGATTTTCATCTGAAATGTTAATTTTTAAAAAAAATTTTTTTAAAAATATTTTTTAGTTGTAGGTAGACACAATACTCCATTTTAGTTTATCATTGTTATGTGGTGCTGAGGATTGAACCCAGTGCCTCACCCATGCTAGGCGAGTGCTGTACCGCTGAGCCACAATCCCAGCCCCTAAAATGTTAATTTTTTTTAAATATTTTTTTAGTTGTGGATGGACACAATATCTTTACTTATTTATTTTTATGTGGTGCTGAGGATCGAACCCAGTGCCTCATGCATGCAAGGCAAGCGCTCTACCACTGAGCTACAATCCCAGCCCCTAAAATGTTAATTTTTTAACAGGCACATACCTAATAGTCACTTCAGCCTTCACAGTACTTCTTCTTCTTTTTTTTTTTAATATCTTTATTTTGTTCATTTATTTTTATGTGGTGCTGAGGATTGAACCCAGTGACTCACGCATGTGAGGCAAGCACTCTACCACTGAGCCCCAGCCCCAGCCCCTCACAGTACTTCTTCATAGCAATTGTTGCAGGGTGTAGATGATATGTTGTCTAGTATGCCATTGGGGAGGGCTTGGGGACAAAGGAGTGACTTTTGGTAGGAAAGATTCTACGTCTTCCTTTGGCTCAGGTGGGTTTTTTCCCCCCCTTAAAGTACCAGGGATTGAATCCAGGGGTGCTTTATTCTTGAGTTACTTCCCCAGCCCTTTTTATTTACTATTTTGAGATAGGACCTTATTAAGTTGGTTAGGATCCCACTAAATTGTCCGCACTAGCCTGGAATTTGTGATATTCCTGCTTCAGCCTCCAGAGTCTCTGGGATTACAGGGATGTAGCACACCTAGAGCAGGTGTACTTTTGTGTCTTTACATAGTAGTGAAGGACCACCTTTAAAATTACCCACTCTATCTGGATTGATACTTTTGTAAAATAAAAAAAGAATTACTAGAAAAACTGAAAAAGACATGCAGAGCATAAACTCTTGATTTTTTTCCTGCCATTAGATTCAGTGTAAATAAAATTACTGTCAGTTGCCAAAGAAGTTTTTAAACTCTTATTCTGTATTTCTGCACTGCAGACAGTACATTTGACTGCAGGTTAATAAATTATTCATGTGCTGCTATACTTTGAGAGCATTGATCTAGGAAGAAAGTTTGTTAAGCAAATTAGCAAACAGGATGTTTTGGAATATTTATCTAATTTAAGAGCAAAAATCTTCCAGTTGGCATTTAAAATACTTGCCATCTTTTCAGGGAAGTTCCATACTGGGGGCAGGGATGTAAAAGAAATGTACCAAGAACTGAGCCTGATGTACTTATTATAAGGGATCCATAAGTTTAAACTGATAGCAATATGGGTGCTTTTACTTCCTCTGTTGTATTTTTTATTATTTTAATCTATATTAGAATATCTTGTCTGTTAGTTTTTGTCAATCCTTGAATAGATTTTTATTTTTCAGTGCATAATTTTAGGTATATCCTTTTAAGGGAAAATTCCCTAAGCAATTTTTTAAACTTTCAAGAGTTGCACATGCTGATAGAGTGATCGTGTAATAATTGTTCATATTTCAAAGTAGAGTTTTGCTCTCTAGCTGCCAGTTGTATCTTATTTTACATTTTTGGCTACATTTGCTGGTATTTACCTTATTCTGAGATAAGTTGCTGTTCCCTTAGCCTAGACTCCTGTTTCCCCACCTCGAGGGCCCAGCCCAGGAGATGCTTCCTTCAGACTGCCTGTCCATGCCTGTCCATTGTGTCCCTGGGGGTGCTTCCAATGCTCGCTGTCAGACCTCTTCCAAGCTGTCCTTGCCCTGCCTCATCTCACAGCAGTTACTCTCCTCCTGGCCTCTTTTCTTCTTGCTCCAAAATCAGGATCCCCTTTTGTTTTGTATTGTAATTTACATTATGCTTTCCAAGGCGCTTTTATATGTATACTCTTTTATTTCATTCTCCAGACAATCCCATGAGGTTGGTAGGACAGAAATTCTCATCTCCATTTTAACTGAGGTGAGGCTGGGAGGCTGTCCACATGGTTTATCCCTCTCCTTTGCTCTGGGGCTCCCAGGACCATGTGTACCACTCACGTCCAGACTTCCAAATACTCAGGTTTTGAGTTTGCTCAAAGTTTTCTGTAATTTTGAGGTCCTTTTTTTCTACTCAGTATTTATATTTGTCATTTAAAAATCAGAATTTTCAATGGCGAGGCGCTAAGCAACTCAGTCGGACCCTGTCTCTAAATAAAACACAAAATAGGGCTGAGGATATGTCTCAGAGGTCAAGTGTCCCTGAGTTCACTTGGGGAGTCCTTTGCACATATCGCCTTTAATCCTTACAACCATCCCCCCAAAAAAAAGAGAGAGAAAAGAAAATCAAAATGTTAACTTGGTACAATGTCACAGGCCTCTTTGGAAGAAAGGAATCCTCAGAATCCAGTGGAGGGGTGTCCAGTAAGGAACTAGAGCTGTGAACCCTGAGTGGTGCACAGGGAGAAGGGGTTTGCTGCTGTTGTTTTGCAGTACTGAAGATTGCACACAGGGCCTGGCCACACCCCTAGCCCCCAGCCCTTTTTAAAATTTTTAATTTTGAGAAAAGGTCTTCCTAAGTTGCTTAGGGCCTCGATAAGTTGCTGAGTCTGGCTTTAAACTTGGCATCCTCATGCCTCAGTCTCCCAAATCACTGGGATTACAAACATGCACTACCACACTCAGCTTTACCTGTATTTTCAAATGCAGTGAGAAAGTGAATTGGCCTTACTTCAACAATAACAGCCCAGCATATTGAGATTACAAATAACATTTCTCATGCAGAAAGGATCCTTCTTGAAAAAAGGGAGTTGGGGCCTGTTGAAAAAATCACTTTTAACCCAAATCAGAAACCATTGCTTTTGTTTTGGGGATGCATTGGGTGTCATCTGCTTATGGTCAACAGTCCTAGGTTCCCCATCCAGCCCTACCATTTGCTAGGTAGGTAAGTGACTTTGGCTAAGTCATTTTACTTTCTGAGACTTTTTTCTCACCTGTGGACTGGGTAAATACAAGCTCTGTTTCAGGATGGTTGTAAGGATTAAAGGCGATATGTGCAAAGGACTCCCCAAGTGAAAGTTTCCTGGAAGCTAATACAGAGAGGGAGTGGTTCTCTCAAGCCTGAGGGGGCGTCAGAATCACATGGAAGGCTTTTTTGAACTGCAGCTTGTGAGGCTGGTTCATTGGATCTGGGGTGGGGCTTCAGAATTTGAATTTGAGTTTCTAGGAAATGACTGCTACTGGTATTGGTGGTCTGAGGACCACGCTTTGAGAACCACTGGGCTCCAGATAACTCACTACTGGCCATTAGGTGCTTTAGATATATTTGAAAGCTGAGCTTTTATGTGATTAGAGTTACTCTGTAATGTAAAATTCTTGGAATGCATTTGGGAATTTAGTATCTTGTAGTCCAGTAGTCTTTGTTACATAAATTTGAAGGAAAATAAGTTGTGGAAATAAAAGTTATAAATAAACATTATGGATAGTCTAACAATATCTAATTGGCTGAGGTATGTGAAAGTGCTTTTATGAAATGTTAGATGAATGTTAAATCACAACTGAAAAAATATTTTAAGTAACTTTGTTTTTAAGATTGACCATCATAATGGAGTATAAAATAGTGTGACTTAGATTTCTCATCTCAATTTGCTGTTTACTGTCTGTATTTTTCTCTCTCTCCTCCAGGCTGCTGACTTGAGTAAACCAATAGATAAAAGGATATACAAAGGAACACAGCCTACTTGTCATGACTTCAACCACCTAACAGCCACAGCGGAAAGTGTTTCTCTCCTAGTGGGCTTTTCCGCAGGCCAAGTCCAGCTTATAGACCCAATCAAAAAAGAAACTAGCAAACTATTTAATGAGGAAGTAAGTAGCACGCTGTCTTAGCTGTTAAGAATCCCTTTAAGAGTTTGTGTGTTCTTACCAAGGGCAGAATTTTACACTTCAAGCTAAGCCTGTTTTTCATTCACTCAGTCATTCTACCTAGCGTTATAGATTTAAATGTGGTGGATTGATTTGTTGACCTTTACCTGTTATTCCTTGGGATAACTATTTTGTGTATTTGTTTGGGGCATGCTCAGGTATCTATAGCAGGTGCTTCAAAAATCTTCTATAATGGAGATAAACACTATCACTTGATATGAGTGATTTAAAGAAGAAAATACAGAATCCCAAACTTCATGCACATTACTGGAAAATTTTATGCCTATCAAAGAACTTGGTGACATTTCCTTAGGCTGCTCAAATTGCAGCTAGAGCATTTGTATGTACGTTTGACAGGCATTTGGCTGAGGGATCGTTCTCTTGCTCTTGAAAATATTTGCTGTAAACTCACCTTTGACATAGTTAGAAGTCCTGGCACTTAAAATTAGATCACACTACGCAGCTTTATCAGTGTTGTAGTGTGTTCTAAGGTTTCTAGTATCGGCAGTTTCATTGTGGAAAGAGCCTGAGCTGTCTGACCTGCCTGTTGAGGAACAAGTCAGGACTATTAAATGTGGCAGATAGAAGTTGTCAAATATTATGTTTGTTAAAAATCATTGGAGTGGCTTTTCGGCTCTAGGGTTGCCTTTATATACTATGGTCTTTCTCCTCTGTTGGAGTGGGACTTTACTAGAAAAGGCAAGGTTGAAGTGGACTTGCTGAGTTACAAGCTCTGGGTTCCAAGTGCTACTTGTTCCTCAGCCCTGATGTGCAAGGGTAGGTCATGTGGTAGTTCTGCATTGTTGCATGGTTTTCACATCATTGACTTTGAACAGAAACTTGTTATAGATTTCTGTTTTTTAAGAAATAATTTTGTTTGGGAAAAGTCTACCCCAAATTTGACTAATTGCAGTTAAAATTCCAATTCTTTTGCATCCATTAGGGTACATGTTCTCCATGCATATCCAGTATCCATCCTTTTTGGCATTGCCAGTGGATTTGGTGAAATCTTTTGAATCATGTCGTCTCCTCTTCTAGTTTCATCTGGGTTGATTGGAAACAAAACTTGCTATCTGGATTGATAGACCACAGAGGAAAAGTGTTTAATCTTATTTTCCTTTAAAAAATCTTAAGCAGGGGCTGGGCCAGTAGCTCAGTGATAGAGCACTTGCCTCACACGTGTGAGGCACTGGGTTCGATCCTCAGCACCACATAAAAATAAATCAGAAAATAAAGATATGTTAAAAAATCTTAAGCAAAAATAGTCTGTTTACCTTGATGTTTTATTAATAACATCTGAAGAAAATTTCTAAGTACCTGAATAGTTTTTTCGTGAGGGTGGGGCACAAAATTGGCCTTCTCTTCACTCTTAATAGAAATTATGAATTTGCAGTCATTGTAGGTTTTGTTTGTGTTTAGGTAGAGGAGAGTGTGGTGGAGGGGGAAGGGGCTGGAACCATGTGCAGGGCTGTTGGTAAACAAGATCTGGAAGCAGCTCTGGCCGAGGATGGCACAGAATGCCACTTAGAGAACAAGGAAGGTTTGTGTGTCGTGGCTGGGGAGGGTGGGAGCTGGAGTCTGTGTGGTCCTAGAGTCTTGGGGCCCCAAGAATACTCAGGCTTCCTCAGCAGATCCATCCCTGCCCTGGGGACCAAGAGTTGCCAAAAAGTAGTACCTTACGCTTCATGATTTAAGCACAAGTTATCTCCTAGCCCTTTTAACTTTTATTTGAAAAATCATTGTTCAGATGCGAGTGTGGTTTAATGCCAGGCTGGCATTTACAGCTTCGGGCCGAAAGTCTTTCACAATAAGGAACTTCTTTGGCAGTTGGGTACGTTTTCATCAGAATTTAGTCAGAATAGCTAAGAGCAGGGTCACTAGAGGTTCATTTCTCAGGTAGTGCCAGGACCGGGTTTGAAGCAGTCTTTATGCCGTGCTGTGCACTGCTCTGAGGTTTAGGTATCAGAGTTCTGCAAGGGAGAGTGAGCACTTCCCATTTTTCACAACAGGAAATAGTCAGAGGGAAGCTAAGTTGTCCAGATCAGATAGCAAGTTGATAATAGATTTGGAACTGGAAATTAATACCAAGGACTTTGGTTGTAGGTTGTAAGCCCCACCGTGGGTGGCTGCCAGGCGTGCCCTTGCCTTCTCAGGAGTCCACAGTTTACTAAGAAAGAGTGGGTGGAGTACTGGGTCATGTGTTATCATAGTGATGTGAACACATACCAGTGGGATGCATGTCACCTGTATTCTTTTTTTAAAAAAAATTTTTTTTTAAAAAATTTGATGGATCTTTATTTTATTCATTTATTATTTGTATGTGGTGCTGAGGATCGAACCCAGTGCCTCACGCATGCTAGGCAAGCGCTCTACCACTGAGCTACAGCCCCAGCTCACCTGTATTCTTTAGTATGTATCAAATGTAAAATTTTCATAAAAGTTAAGTTTGGTGGGAAAGTCTGAAAATGCTTTCAGAAGGTGACATTTGGTCTGGGTCTTGAAGGGTACTTACAGGAGTGGGAGGGGGAAAGTAAGGAAGGCCTTTAAAGCTGGAGAAAACAACTTGGTATTTGGTGGAACATCAAATAACAGCATGGCCAGATCATAGGGCTGGGAACTTGGAGTGGCAGGAGTCAGAGCTGGAGAGAGAAATTGGAACCAGATTGTAAAGCCCTTTCCTGTCATGCCGAGAAATTTGGATCTGACACTGGACTTTTACTCAAGGTAGTGACATGATCAAATTTCCTTTAGAACTTTTGTCAGCACTTGTAGGTGGATTGGATTTAAGGAAGAGAAAATGAAAGTAACAGGACCAGTAAGGAGGCTTTAGTCACTGTCCAGGTGAGAGCTGAGGCTTGAGCTAGACTTTGGGCTATTCTTACCTTTGCTCAACAGACCTTGACCTGCCTACTGTGTGCCCGGTAATGGAGTCTGCAGTGGTAGATAAACCCCGTCGTTCCGCTACCCTCTCAAATAACAGTACCGCCATGCGTACTGATGGCCACAAATGGTGAGACACGTGGTCTGAGGGAGAACCCAGGCTACTTTCAACTAGCAGACAAAGGAAGTCTCTGAGCAGAAATGGTATGCTTTAAATGGAACCTCCATGAGGAGGAAGCCACCCAGGTAGGGAGCTGGAGATGGGCCATTGCTGCGGAACAGACAGCAGGTAGGAAACATCGTGGGAGCAGGGAACCAAGAAGAACCTGGCCTGCGCTGTGTGAGGTGGGGCATGAGATTAGAAGGCCTGATTCAGGGTTGCTACTTAGCTGGAGTAGTGAGATCCTGTTGAAGGGAGCGAGAGCACAAGACAGTCAGACTGTTGGTATTTTTGAAACTTAACCTGGTTGAATTGAAAGACTAGTAAATCTTGGATTGGGCTAGGGAGGCAGTTCAGTGGTAGAGCTCTCGCCTAGCTTGCCCAAGGCCCACTGCAAAAATTTAAAAAACAGAAATAAATAAATCTTAGGTTTCTGGTTATTCATTACTCACTGAGCAAGACTGGTAAAGAACCAGAAGAGGGGTTCTGTTTCCTTCTCTTCTCTTTTTCTCACTTCTGTCAACATGGCAAGTAGGAAAAACTTATTTGGGGGAAGAGGTGGATATGCAGGAAGGAAAGAGCAGAGGTTCTGTTCTGTACTTGGTAAGTTTAAATGGCCTATAGATAATTGTATGCATAGATTTGAAGCTCAAAAGTAGGGATTAAAAATTTGGGTGTTGTCAGCGTATAAATAGTAATCATAACCCTGAAATTAGATGGAAGGGTCTGTAGGGAGAGTATACTAAGATCAGAGAATGCCTGGATCCCAGTCCTGATTATATTCCAAGATTCTGGTCATCTCATTCCATGGCCTCCAGAGAGCCTAAAGCCATCAGTTAATCTCCACTGAAGACACAGTTCTGCAGCCCAGTGGTTAACAGCACAGGCCCTTGAGCCCAGATGGCCTAGAGTTCGGGTGCCTTTTGCTTGTAGGGTGTGGATTTTCACTTCACTTGCCTCCGCAGTTGGCAAGGGGGTAGGAAGAGTACTCACTGAAGTTTGTGGTGAGGATAAGGTGAGCCCTTTCAGGTAGTTTAGCGGAGGAGTAGTAAGCCTGGTAGGTGCTCAGCAGTATTCCAAGTAGGGGCAGGCTCTGAGGCATCCTTCCTGGGAGTTGGGTATTTAGAAGGAAAGGCTTCCTGTGGGAAGTGAGGCACCAACAGCTTTGAAAAATTGGTAAAAAAATTTTCTAGCACAAGAAGGTGTGGTGGTGCACACCTGCAATCCCAGCTCCTCAGGAGGCTGCAGCAGGAGGATCACAAGTTTGAGGCCAGCCTGGGCAATGCGGTGAGACCCCTGTCCCAAAATAAAATAAAAACAGGCCTGGGGATGTAGCTCAGTGGTAGAGTGCTTGTGTGACACGTGTCCTACTGCCTACTGCCTACTACCTACTACCTACCACCTACCCTACTGCCACCTAAAGAAAGGAAGAGCAGGGCAGCCCAGGCAGAGAGTCACACAGGTGAGGCAGACGTGGGGCTGCTTGTCAGGTGTGTGTCTTCCTGGCCAGAGCGCTTCTCTCACCACCTGTTACATATGCATGTCCCAGCATTAATTACTCTGACCTTTGCCTGCCACCTGGTACATGAAATATTTGGATAGATGGATGAATGGCATGAAATTATAAATCCCTGAAGTCCACTGGAAATAAATGAAAAACTTCCATTTGGAAGAAAATACACTCACACACACACTGGTGGCGGGGGGCGGGGGGTGCCACGGATTGAACTCAGTGGCTCTCGACCACTTTGCCACATCCCCAGCCTTATTTTGTGTTTTATGTAGAGACAGGGTCTCACTGAGTTGCTTAGCACCTCGCCATTGCTGAGGCTGGCTTTGAACTCGCGATTCTCCTGTCTCAGCCTCCCTAAGTGCTAGGATTACAGGTGTGTGCCGCTGCACCTGGCTGAAACAAGTATATTTTAAAAGGCAGTTCACTCTCTATCAACTACAAAATGCAAAAATTTAAAATCTTGTTTAACGGGAAAATAGAGAGGTACAAAGATAGGAAAGCATCACCCATCAATCCTAGTACTGTTAGTCTTCATAGTCTAATTTTTTTTTTTTTTAATGAGATAAGACATTAAGGATTTACACTTTTCATTAGAGATACTGGCCAACTTTGCCTCCCATAAGTCTGGCCCTTGATTGGTTCAGGTCAGTGAGCAGAGGGAGCTCTGAGCCTTTTCCCCCCTCTGTCCTGGGCCTATCTGCAGCCACACTGGAGATCCTTGCTGCTCTGCCTGCTCCAGACTGGAAGGAAGAAGAAATGCCTGATCCTTTCTAGCCTTTCCTTGGAAATGAAGTCCTCAGCTCCCTAAGTCTCCCTAGTCTCTTAGGTGGGTTTGAAGTTTCTGTATGGAGCATTCTGTCCATTCTTATGCCCTGACAATGTCTAGTGGGCATTGAGAATATTTTGGTAGACAATTCATCCAACAAGAGAAGTGGTCAAACCATGGATCCTGCCTTCATAGTAAGAGCCACCTGGAAGGAGAGTCCCTTCTGGTCAGTACTCAGCCTGAGTGAAGCACTGCAGTTAGTTTTTGTAGCTACTAAGTATATATTTGGAGACATCTTTGCTGTCTTTGTAAAAAATTCTGATACAGGAATTGTATCCATGGAGTGGTAACTTCAGAGAATCTTCAAGTTATGTTTTAGATTGTGGTAAACTATAAAATCTAAAAAGAACTTGTCTCTGCCTCTCTCATTACTGATGTATAATGAGACCCCTCTTCTGGGCATTGCCTCTCAGCTGTGAGGCCAAAGAGAGCGCTCTGGGGAGATGATGGCCCTGCCTTGGTTGTGGAGAGGGATGGTGTCCCCTACCAGCTCAGGCTCCTGCACCAAGGCCCCAGGAGTGGGGGAGGAGAGCAAGAACCTACTTTGCAATATTCAGTCTGGTTCTCACACAAAAAAATGCAATGTGCATTATGTCAATTTTGGTTTGGTTGCTTTTTTATTCAAAGGAATGAAATGAGCACATAATGGCATATTCCTTACAGTCTTAGCATTGGTAAAAATCACATTTGATCCTTTCTCACATGACTTTGAAATAGCCTTTCCTAATACTTCCTGAGGGAAGCATCAGCCCTCTCCAAGTTCCTTTTATATAACCAAACCCTCCAGTTGCCATTTTTGTTTGTGGTTACATTATGGCTTTTCCAGCAGGTTCTGTGGTTTTGAATTGTTTGTTTTTAGTATTTTTGTTACAAATGAATATCTGCAGTATAAAATGCACATCTACCTCTTCCCCCAAATAAGTTCTTCCTACTTGCCATGTTGACAGAAGTGAGAAAAAGAAAAAAGGAAGCACTCCAGAAAGCTCCAGAGTAGTGATTCAGCAGTGGCACTTTAATGTGGTCATAGGTTGACTTTTTTTGTTTCCTTTTTTTTTTTTTTAATATTTTTTTAGTTGTAGATGGACACAATGTCTTTATTTTATTGCTCTGTATGTGGTGCTGAGGATCGAACCCAGGGCCTCACGCATGCGAGGCAAGCGCTCTACCGCTGAGCTACAATCCCAGCCCTTTTGTTTCCTTTTAAGTAGTATGATTTATTTAGAAAATCTTACCTGTTAATGCTGTTAAATATGCTATGCTTTTTCTTTTGATTGATGTCTGAAATAAGTCCTTGTGTTTGGCTTCCAAAATTAGAAAGTGGGGGAGGGATTTGGCTGAGTGTTGATGAAAAGCGAGGTCTTGGAGGCCACAGCTTTCCACCTGAGCTTTTGGCGCAGAAGGAGGTGCCTTGACATATACAGAAATGTCATATTGATATTCTGTTGTTTTAAGTTGTTTTGTTGTTTGGTTGGGTTTTTTGTTTGTTTCACAAAAGTGGGTTATTAAGATGGGCCATGAAGCATTTTGGAAGTAACTCTAAACGGAAAGCCCTGTGGCCATGCCAGTCAAAATGACTGAGACTCTTGTCTTAATTGCTTCCTCCCTGTTTGCCTCCTAGCTGAGCACCTGCCCTGCTCTGTCCATGAAACTGCACTTCCCAGGTCTGCCAGGACCCAAGCCCTTTTCCCTGGGGGAGGTGGAGTGGGGTTCTCACCCGCCAACCCAGTCTTCCTTGTTTCGGCCTCTTTCCCTCCAGCTTCTTCACTCCAGCCCAGGGAGCAGGGGGCTTGCTTCCCCTTGATCCACCCCATCCCTCTCTCCTGGGCCATACTTTCCTTCTGCCAGGCACCTGCCTTGTGTAACCCTGTCTGTCCTTGTCTGTCTTCCTTAACACTTTCTCAGTCCCCAAATTTGCTCCCTTGTGTTACCTCCTAAGTCCCTGGTGCTTCACTCAGCCTGTGCTTCCGGACTGTGCAGGAGTGCTGGCCTCAGAGAACCTGTTCCCTGGGGAGAGGGCTGCAGAGCAGAGCTCGCCAGAAGTAGACTCCCGCACTGCGGCAGCTCCTCCTCTTCTGTCTGCCCTCTCCTCGTGGCACTGCTGGGCCATGGTCTCTCTTCTTCCTCTGCGTTCCTAATCTTTGTCCTGCTTCCTCTGAGTGGGTTTTTCCGACAGTCTGTGTTCCCCACTGTGGCTTGCTGGATCATCTTCCTTGGAAATCTTAGGCCTTGCAGGTTTGGGTCTTGATATTCATGACTGATTTACTTGACTTTCTTGGTCATTTTTTTTTAAGTTGCCAGTGGACATTTAATTTATTTATATGCAGTGCTGAGATTTGAACTGTGTGCCTCACACATGCTAGGCCAGTGCTCTACCACTGAGCCCCAGCCCCAGCCCCTCCTCATCGTTCTTTTTTTTTATTTAGTCATAATGGATAGAATGCCTTTATTTTTATTTTATTTGTTTATCTTTATGTGGTGCTAAGGATTGAACCCAGTGCCTCACACATGCTAGGCAAGTGCTCTGCCACTGAGCTACAGCCTCAGCCCTGCTCCTGGTCATTCGACCACTGAGCCACATTCCCAGCCCTGTTTTGTGTTTTATGTAGAGACAGGGTCTCACTGAGTTGCTTAGTGCCTTGCCGTATCTGAGGCTGGCTTTGAACTCGCGATTCTCCAGGCTCAGCCTCCCAAAGTGCTGGGATTACAGGCTTGAGCCACCGCACCCAACTCCTGGTTGTTTTTGATAGCTGCAGATTAACTTTCCTTGTTGCCTCTGAGCAGAACTAGGTTGTTAGAAACATCAGTCCCCCCCTCCCCCCCCCACACAGCTGCATCTGCTGTGGTCAAAGCTGAAGGTCTTTTTCTTCGTGGCCTGGATAGTTGTCATAGGCTTCTAACCAGTTCCTTCCTATCTGGCCTTCCATTTGGTTCCTACTGCTAGGGGATTTTTCCTTATATTGTCCATTGTTAGAGACCTTTGGTGCCTCCACTGTCTGCAATAGCTGTGTAAATACCAAGTGAACCAGATACACGTTACATTTTTTTCTTTCTTTTTAACAGTACTAGGATTGAACCTAGGGGTGCTTTTTTACCACTGAGGTACATCTCCAGCACACACACCCCGCCTTGAGGCAGGGTCTCACCAAGTTGTGGAGGCTGTCCTCGAACTTGTAACCCTCCTGCCTCGGCCTCCTGAGTGCTGGGTGTGCTGCACCTGCTCACCCTGAAGTCTTCTTTTTTTTTTTTTTTTTAAATTAAGGGCACATGCTCTTTTTTTTTTTTTTTTTTAAATATTTATTTATTTTTTTAGTCATAGGTGGACAGAATATCTTTGTTTTTTTTTTATGTGGTGCTGAGGATCGAACCCAGTGCCTCACGTGTGCTAGGCGAGCACGCTACCACTGCACCACAATCCCAGCCCGCCCTGAAGTCTTCTAATAGCCGCGTTGAGAAAGTAAAAATCAACTGAGGTGAACTTTAAGAATACATTATATTCTATCTAAATATCCAGAATATTATTTTGATGTACAACCAGTATAAAAATTATGAATAAGATAGTTGCCATTCTTTCTTTCTAATGAAGATATAGAATCCAGTGTGTATTTTATGCTCACAACCCATCTTTCTTCAAGTCAGTGCTAGGGAGGGGCAACTTGACTTCAGGGTTAGGCTCACCGCCTGACCCCTTAGCCTGGGGGGCTTCACACCCCTGAATTCCAGCTCAGGATTCCAGACTAGTCCCCAGCTCCTGCTTCAGTGTGTTAGACAGCAGAGATGCAGGGCATGTTCTACATCCCCCTGACTCTTCTGTCTGACCCTCGCCCCTTTGTGCTTCTGACCACCCCGCCCCCACCTTTAGCCAGTGTTCCCTGTGGATGGATGCACTTCCTCACACATTCTCTCTACTGTCTTTCCAGGTCTCGCTAAGCTGTCCCCCAACATCGGGAAAAGGCCTTTCTTGGCTATCCTGTTGGGAGACCGAAATCACTACAGTCCCCTCCCTCCATCACTTTGTCTTCTCTCTGAGGCTTTTTTTTTTTTCTTTAAAGCACTTAAATCATAAACTTCACTTATTTTCTCATTCCAGTTGAACATAAATTCCATACAGGAAGGGATGACTATTTTGTTTGGTGCCATATCAGTGCCTGGCACACGCTGTGCACTCAGTGCTGAGTGAGTGAATGAATGTAATGGACACTGGGCAAGTTCTTAACCTTTCTGAGCTCCTTTCCTCGTGGGCAGGTAGGTGTTCTATAGAATAATACCTACCTTCCTGCAGGGAAACAGGCTCGAGCACATTGCTATTGGGAATGTAAATTGTTCCATTCTCCATGGGAGGTGTTTTGGACATATGAAATTTATAAATGTATATGCCTTTTGACCTAGCTATTGCACTGGGAATTTATTCTGCAGGTGTACTACCCAGACATGTGAAAACTGCCCTGTGTTCAAGGTTATTCATCGTGATGTTCATGTTGATCAGTGGGGGTTGCACAGTAAGCCACAGTATGTTCACATAATTGAATGCAGCTTTAGAAAAGGAGGAGGAAGCTGTCTTTACACCACACAGATGTGCAACATGTATCATGGACTGAGAAGGCAGGTGAGAGTGTGCACAGTATGAAGAAAGAATTGGGTAGATTTTACTTTGATTTGTCTTGTACATGCATGAAGTCACTCTGGATAGGTTAACAAAAACCCAGTACCAATACTGAGGGCAGAGGATCTGGAATGCAGAAGAGAGTGGTGAGCTTTCTACTGTATTGCCTCTTCAGAAACAAACAAAACCCCCACACTGACCTTGCAGGGTTGTTTTGAGATTAGAGAGTGGTAGAAAGCATCTTGCCAGTGCTGGGCACCAAGAGTTGATACTCAGATTGGAAGTTAGGACCAGTGCTATGGGTGGTGATGTACTGCCCACCAGCTGTGCATCCCCATGAGATTGAGACGCAGGGCACCCCCAGATGAAATCCATGCTCTCCCTCCCTCAGACACACAGCTGGCAGGGAAAACTGAGGAGACAGACAAGTGAGAACCATTCTGATAAAGCTGAGTGCTTTCTTTCTTCTTCTTCTTTTTTTTTTTTTTTTGTTTGTTTTTTTGGTACCAGGGATTGAACTCAGGGGCACTCGACCACTGAGCCACATCCCCAGCCCTGTTTTGTGTTTTATGTAGAGACAGGGTCTCACTGAGTCGCCTAGCGCCTCGCCGTTGCTGAGGCTGGCTTTGAACTCAAGAGTCTCTGGTCTCTTTTTCCTTTACTCTGCCCTCACGCTGGTGTGCCTAGACCAGAGTGTGACAGTAGTGTCTGAGTAGGTGTCCTGGCCAGCAGTTGGAGATGAGTACAGGGTTTTTTTGTGTGGGGTTTTTTTTTGTTTTTTTTTTTTTTTGCTATTGGGGATTGAACTCAGGGGCACTTGACCACTGAGCCATATCCTCAGCCCTTTTTTGTATTTTATTTAGAGACAGGAGCTCACTGAGATGCTTAGGTCCCTGCTAAGTTGCTGAGGCTGGCTTTGAACGCACAATCCTCCTGCCTCGGCCTCCCGACCCGCTGTGATGACAGGCGTATGCACCACATCCAGCGGGTGGGTGCAGGTTGTTGTTTTTTTTTTTTTTTTTTTTTTTTTT
>PVHX01023778.1:0-25137 GCA_004024805.1 Geosciurus inauris
ATGAGAAACTCAGAAAATTTAGTATCCTTTCTACTCATCATAGGTAATATATCCTTAAATAAGGAAATAATAATGTGTTACATCCATTATCATTTTGATTTTCATAAGCATATAAGCTACTCATAATCAATTGGTATAACCCCCTTTATTTTCTAGCCTAGCAACTGAACTAATAATATGAAAACTTCAAATCAATGACTTGTCAGAAATTGTCATAATTGCAGATAGGTCAGGTAGAAGAGCAATTAGCAGAATAGACTTTATACATTCAATGCATCATGACTTTATTTTGTTTAGGAAGGCTCTAAAATCATCTGCTTCTGTCACTTATTAAAAGTCAGATGTCTTAATCTACTGTTTACTAAGCAACTACAAAGGGCCAACCATTATTCTAGAGGATAATGGTAGAGGCATATACAAAACACAAAAAAATCTAAGTTCTTATGTAACTAATTATATTGGAGGAGACATACAAAATAAAATAAAATAGTTTTTGAAGGTGGTGAATATTACCAAAAACTAAATAAATAAAATGAGGTAGGGGAATAGAAAGTGTCAGGGGAGAGAACATTGTGGATTTAATTAGGAAGGTCAGGTAAAATATTGAGTAACTTCATTGAGTATCATGATAAAGAAAGACTTTAACTAGTAAAAGAGATATCCATATATATATGTGGAGGATATGTGTTCAGGTAGAGGTATAAATTAGACCAGTATGACTGTCCTGGAATTAGTAAAGGTAACAATTTGGGAAGAGGAGGCCAGGAAAGAAATGGATAGGGAGAAGGAGATGATGGTGTTTGGATTTACAAGACTGCAGAATTGCGTTTTCCTCTGGGGAAGTGACGAACCATTGGAGGATTTTCAGCCAAAGAGTGATGTGATCTGACTTACATGTTCACAGGACCATCTAGCAGACAAAATGGTTTGCAGGTAAAGCAAAGGCCAAAGCAGGCAGGTCAGCTTAAAATGTTATTTCAACAATCCAGACCAGAGATGATGGTAATGACAAAGGAAGTAGTAAGAAGTGAGCAGATTGTAGATATAGACCTGATCAAGGTAGACCTGGAATATTTTTCTGACCTACAACTTGCAAAAAAGGGGTAGATTAAGTTTGATTCCAAAGTGTTCAACTAGGGCAAACTGAAAGAATGTGGTTGATTCTGAAATATGAAGCACTGTTGGTGAAATAGATTTGGAGCTTGGTCCATTCAATTTTGAACAGGTCAAATTTAAATTGACTAGGAGTGTGTAGATAGTTATATTAAAAAGTTTGGGGCTGGGCTTGCAGCTTAGTGGTACAGTGCTTGTCTAGCATGTGTGAGGCACTGGGTTCAATCCTCATCATAGCATATAAATAAATTAATAAAATAAAGATCCATCAACATCTAAAAACATTTTTTTAAAAACATTTGGACTATACTGAAATGGTTGGAGCTAGGATAATCATTTGAGAGGCATTGATTTGTGGACAGTATTTAATGTTATGAAGCTAGCTGATACCATCAAGGAAATGAATGTGGTCTAGGAATTGAACCCTGCTTAGTATGATACTAGAAATTTTGATTAATGTGGAAGAATCTGAAAATGGAAATTAAAACATAAGATAGATATACAAGAGGTAAACCAAGAATGGGTAGTCTCTTAGAAACCAAATAGGAGAGAGTAAATGTATGTCTGAAAACTCCTAAAGTCAAATAGTGACTGGCACACTGTGAATACTTAATGAATATTAGCTAAGTATTAATAGAACACATTATGTGCCCTTTAGTCTCACAAATAACATACATCATTTTATGCTTGTCATATTTGTAGCAGAATTAGTTGGCAATCATTAGCAGTATGCTATGGAGCATACTAAAAATTGGGTAGCATTAAAGGACTAAAAATAAGGCCTATGGAACCAAAAATATCTGAATTCAATATCATTCCTATCCCACTCAACCTTAGTGTTCTCATCTGAACATACAGATAGTAAGGTTATATGCTTCCACGGTTTGTAAAGAAAATTAAATATGTTACTTACATGTGCACCGACCTTATGGGCCTGACCTATGGTAAGTTCTCAATAAAGCTGGCTATCGTGCCAAGTAAAACAAACTTAAGCAATGCTTTATATACTCAATAAAAAAACACTAAAATAAGTACATATTGGTTATTTATGTGTTATCAATTATGCATTAATCACTTTCTCAGACAACAATGTATATGTAGAAGAAAAAAACATCTGCCCTCAAAGAAATTATAGTCCCATGGAGGAACTACAATACGTGCCCAAGAAGAAAGGGAAGCATAGAAAGAGGAAAACAGACATTACCTGAGAACTCGTCATTTTTTTTATCATGAATGATTTCCACAAACAAAGATATTTGAGGAAATCTAGCAAGATGAATTGAAACTTGCCAGACAAGGAAAGAAAACAATGGGGGTTTGGGATGGTTATCAGGCAGAAGAAGAACTTGCACAAAGACATAAAACTATGTAAGACAACACTGAGTGTGTGTGTGTGTGTGTGTGTGTATTAGTAGTAAGAGAAGGAATCAGAAAATATCACAGAATCAATATAGCTAGAAGATATAAATTGTTTTGCATATTATATAAATTGAGGGTAGGATAAAAATCATAATGCACATGAGAAAACCTATAAGCTTTGCAAAGTAAAATTTTCCATTTAAATATATTTTGTAATTTATTTTGATATTTATAAAATATTTTATATGTTTTATAATATAGAGGAAGCAACTAAAAACGTATAACTATGAAAACCAGTATAATTTCCTATCCGTATTATACCAAGGCAAAACAAACATCACCTAGCCTCATGCCCTGGGAAATACCTGCACTTAGAATGACGACTGTGAAACAACATAACTATTAATTTTGTGGAGACTGTTTCTTCTTAAGACCATTCTAAAACTATCTAAAACTAACAGTCTAAAACTATCATGTCAAAACTTTTGTCTAAAACTATTATGTCAAAACTTTTGTCCAATAGCAAATAGCTCCCCACCTTGTAAAACCTGGATAACCAATCACCCAACTAAGCCCTGGATCATCCCTTTTCCAATTTTTTCACAACGACACACAGCCAAGACCTTATTAAGTTAGTAGTTTTCCTTATGGTAGTATGTCTAATACAGTTAAAACTGCTTGATCAGTAGGATTTTTCTGGTGATAATTTTAGGGAACTTACAGTCAACTCATGAAAACAGTAACATCATTTTAATTTGTTTCTTTAAAGATCACTCTGGATGCAGTGTGGATGGTCTGTGGAAGAGTGGGAGCAGCAAGCCCAATTAGGAGACCAGTGAAATGCAAAAGGCAAGTACCTGACCCATGAAACTCGAGAATGATTGAAACAATGAACTGATGAGTTTTGTTGGGGGCTTAAAAAACAGTAGGAATGGTGGCAGAGGAGACACAATGAATTTATGACATATTTGTCCTCATGATATATTGAATTTGGTGACTCTAAATACAAAGAAAAGAGAGAGAGAGAGTTGTTGAAAATGACTTCTAGATTTCTGCTTACGTAATTGGTACAAGGAGCAAAAGAGCAAGGATAAAGTGATATTTTATAGGGCAAGGGATTCAAAGTTCTAAGATTGCATTTCAGACAACTTTATTACTAAATCCATTGTTTTGCTAGTTCTGTAGGATATAGGAAAGACTTGAAAGATTAAGAAATGTATTAAGCAGCCCCAACAAACAAACACCAGTACCATATTCAATCATATTACTTCATAGGATTTTAAGTGCCACTCTATTTCTATGGGGGAAATATGAGTGGTAATATATTATTGTCATCTAGTACTGTACAGAAGTTCCTCGTCTTACTCTAGGGCTATGTCACAATAAACTAACCACAAGGTGAAAATACTGTAAAACAAAATTGCATTTACTATACCTAACCTACTAAATATGCTATCCCAACAATACAATATACTGTTGAATATTAGTTATAATCACAGTGGTGTAGCTGACTGGAAGCTGCTGCTCTCTGATGCTGTCCAGGAACTTGAGAGCATGCCAACTACATATCATTAACTTTGAAAAAGACCTTTATTCAAAATCTAAAGTGTGGTTTCATTTTGTCAACTGAATGGACATCACTTTTGCACCATTGCAAAGTTGAAAAATCATAGTCAAACCATCAAGTCAGCCCTTGCCTAAATAATTTAGTTTTCTGTTACTGAAAATTTTAGATGGACATTCTGAAGTTGATAATTATTTCTATAAAAGAAAAGATGAAATATAGGATATTGGTATTTCTCATCTTCAGCTCTTTGACACTGGGTTTGCTACTCCTTTGTTTAAATTATTTCACTTTTTCCTACCTTTTTGCTTTATTATTTCTGTTGTTTTCTATTAGTGTCACTTAATGGAAAATGAAATCACATCTCAAAGGGCTATTTATAAATATGGTTGAAGGATGCACTTTACATCTCAGATTATAAATGTGATTTGAGGAATTTCAGGTGTCTGGTCTTATTTGTCAAAATCATGCTATACTTTTAAATCATAATTATAAACATCCACAATGCATGCATATCAGCCTTGTAGATGTCAAGTCAAGAATATTTTCCTTTTCCTCAGTTTAAGAAATGTAAATGCTAGCTAGCAAAATTCAATGTTTACTGATATTTTTCTAGATAGGAAAGTCTGTTGCATTATTTAACTATGGGAAATCATGTTTTTGACATGGTCTGTTTCTAGATTTGGCTTGAAGTATTCCATCACTGCTCTACATTATTCACAGGGAGCTGTAGAAGGTGCTAAAACCTGGCATCAGGGGATATAACCCTAGTGATCAGCAGGCTTTTTTTTATGAATAATAGAATTCTAGCAGCAAATGTTTTAAAACAAAGTGCTGTCTGATCCTTATTTTATCATGTTTTATGAAGTCAAGTCATGTTAAAATGTTCCAACTATGTCATGGTCTGTACTCTCCACCCTGTGCCATCTTGCTCTCTGACAAAACTTGAATTTGAAAGATTACTTTTTAATAAAGGGAAGGAAATGCACTGGGCCTTAGAGACATTCCAGAGGATTAAGTAGGAATCAATATTAATAAAAAATAACTTGCTAAAAATAGAAGTGCATTGGATAAGTATCAATGGAAAAAAATTGGTTTTGAAAATACATTGTGAATGTTCATGGAGATTTTTATATGCCTGTTTTGTCCCGAAAATCAACATCTATAGATTCATGCTGTATATTATATATATATTTCATAGTGTAGTATATACCATTTATCACAGATTCCTTCTACATAGTGTACCACTACAGTGTATCAAAATTCTTAAAATTCTTGCAATCTAAAACACATCTTCCTAATTCTACTATCCTTCAGTTTACAATCCCACCACCTTCATACGTTCATCAAGAAACTTCTGTATAGTTTACTCCACTTCTCTGCTGCCAGTTGGCCATCATGACTCTTTAACTATATGCATTCTTTCTTATTTACCATCCTTCCAATAAAACAGCCCTCTCAAAACACAGATGTGTGATTCTAAAATACTGGATCCAGACGTCGCTCCTCCATCTTCACCCTCCTCAATTCCTTTGCAACATCTGACACTGTTGAATATAATTGCTTTCTTCAAAATATTTTTTAAAATCTTCTGTGTGATGATACTTTCCTACATAAGTTCTTAAATCATATCTAGTTCTTAAATCAATCACCAATGTGATTGAGCAGATATAGAGTTATCTGTAAAAACCAAACACCCGTATTTTTCAGTAAGCATTCTTCAAGATAACTTACTAGAATTTTCTGCTTCAAATGACTTAAAAATAAAAGTTGCAAAACCACAGCCTCTTCTGCTACTGCAGTGGTGAACAGTGTATTAATTTGAACAGATTCTTTCAAGGCCAAAAGTATTATAATGTTAAAATAAGTATGCCCTCCTAAAAATCAAGATGTGAATGTGCAAGTGGGAAAATAATGTATGTACAGCACATTCTCCAGAGTTTACATAGGTTGTCTTAATTTAAGCCAAACAAAGGATTTCAAAGATCTGTCAGTATGGATGATGAATCATGTTTGGAAACAGTTTAAGAAAGTCTCCTTAGCTATATGTGGTTAGGTATAAAGAACTACTATTACAGTGTCAAAACTAGTCATGGCTGAGATATTATTTCTCTCTCTCCCTGGCTCTTTCTGAAATTGGGCCTAAGTATTTATACAATGCTGTGAATTATATATGCTTTTCCATTGTTCAGTGAATTATGTCCGGTACATAAATATTTAACAATAACCAGATATCATTTGTTTTCATTAATTTCTTATTCTAATTAACCATAAATTCCATTTTAAATTTATGATCTTACATACACAAAAAGTTCACTAAGTTCTTACTTATCTTCAGAATTGACCCTACATATATATGTTGCATATCTTACATAAATTAGTTATTTTTTTAAAAAAATATTATTTTAGTTGTAGATGGACACAATATCTTTATTTGTTTATTTTTATGTGGTATTGAGGCTCAAACACAGTGCCTCACACATGCAAGGCAAGCGCTCTACCACAGAGCTACAGCCCCAGCCCCATAAATTAGTTATTTTAAACCAAAAAAGTAAATCATAATCATAACACTATTATTATTAACAAATATTGAGTGCTTGACAATTTCTAGAGATGATATATTTTGGTGTCTGATACAAATACCATCATATTTTTTGGCCAAATAAAGATATTATCTGCTAATTATTATTTTTTACTAAAATGTAGAAGCTAATAAGATGTATTTAGAAACATGGGAAATCATACGTTAGATTGACATGCGAAGTCCCACTACTCTTGTATTTTACAAAGCAATCTGTTCAGATAAATCAGTTCATATTATTAAACTCTTGTGTTTCTTTTCATAAATTCTATGACACATATTGAAGGCAAAGTATCTACAGGGAAAAATTAAAGTGGCAAACATAATAAGCATCCAAAAATGAAAATGTATGCATATACCTCTCATATGCTTATGCTTTATATAAGCTTTTAAGTATATAAATAATGTGAGCTCCTGTGTCATTTTTTCCTAAAAAGAATCAATATCTTCCTATGATAAAATAAAAATGACAGAAAAAAAGATGTGATGATATTGGAAATAAGCATATTCTGAGAGCCAATTTGCCATTGTTTTATGATATATATTTATATCTATCTATCTATGAACACCTAGCTTAGCACTCTTTTTAAAACAGGTACTCAATAAATGTTTACTAAATGCTAAATACATTTAGTTCTGTTATGCATTCTAAAGAATTGCTCTAGAAATACTTTGCTTATTAGTAATTATTTGACCTATACTAAGCATGACTTTGGTGTGGGGAAGTCTCTTAAAAATAATCAACCTCAAATTTACATTAGCCAAAATATTTAGTGGATATAAATATATTTTACAAGAAAAACATTTCTCTGATCAATAAAATATTTTACATTTATAAAATTTGTATATATGTATATATTCAAATACTATGTACATACACAGACATACATACATTAAAATAACTATACATGATATATTTTATTCTATTAAAGATTATGTTATTAAATATATGAAAACATTCAAATCATTCATGTATTTCCATAATGCCCAATGTGTATGCAATTTATCTCAAAATATGTAGCTCTTTTGTGGCTTGGGTGAAATTAATCTCAACTCCAATCCGAGCATAAGCTTTGATAGTTTTAAGTGATTTTTGTCACCATAATGTGTTAAGAACTATAATACAAACCTATGGGATGGGCTGGGGTTGTGGCTCAGTGGTAGAGCGCTTGCCTAGTACATATGAGGCACTGGGTTCAATCTCAGCACCACATAAAATAAATAAATAAATAAAGGTATGTTTCCATCTACAACTAAAAAAAAATTGAAAACCCTATGTGAATGACTTTCTGTTGATCACAATACAATAATCACAGAAATGACCTAACATGTTTCAAATAGAAGAGTTGCCAGACTTCTTGTTCCATTATTATGGGAAAAAATAATTATTTTCTCTTGAATATAAATGAAAAAAAGAATACTATAGATTCTGGTAGCTATATTGTTATTATTATAAGATCATTGTGGAAAATATAACTACTTGAAAGACTTGGTGGAAAAAGGTAGAACCAAGAGAATCACTGAGAAATGCAGCAGCAGTACTATGGCAATTTGAAGATCTGGATTAAATTGTTAACCGAATTCTCACCATTCCTCTGGATTATTCTGTTACAGAAGTAAACGATTTCCAAGGTTTAATTACACAGAAAATATTTAATTGATGAACATGTCATATATGACTGCTCCAATGTGAATGTCCTCTCTCTCTCTCTCTCTCTCTCTCTCTCTAGATAGGCCTATTTAAATTTTTCTTGAGAAGAGATTTCCATTGTTAGAGCAAATATCATTCTAATGCATACAAAGTTTTGTATGAGGAAGTGCATGTTAAAAGTAACAGATCCTAAAATGTGGTATAGGCTGATTATGTAAGAGACAAAGACAATGACATGGACCCTCAAATTTCAGAGTGATACTAATTCTGTGGCTTAACAACTTGGCTAACCAATGGCCTATTTTGTCCAGGAACAAATACTTTATGCCTACCAAGAATACTAAGGGAATTGATAGAAAAAAAGAATATTTTTTCTCTTTGTATACTATAATATCTATTTTTAAATTTCTATTAGAGCTTTATATTTATACATAGTAGTTGGGTTCATCCCAACAAAATCATGTATGCATGGAAGGCAAAAATTTTGACATAAGCATCTGGCCTTTTTATATCAACAAAGAAAGAAGCTTATAATAAGGTTACCTGTTTGAAGCACAGAAAAAAAGAATATATGGCTTTATGACGATCCCTCTACTTGTGACTCCTAATGTGAATGGCTTAAGAGGTTTATAATTTGGAACCTGATATGAATGGAAAAGTCAATTTTATTTTCACTCCAAATCTAATGTTTATAAGAGCAGAAGCAGGAGAGGTAGAATTTAAGACTTACATATGAAAACATTTCAACTGTTTTCTCAAGTGCTATCTTAAAGCACTTTTCTGACAGAGTAGATGATCACTCCTACCATGAAGAAGCTGTTCAAATGTAGTCTATACTCAAATAGGTAGTTGGCTATGTGTGTTATCGCAAACTTTTCTTGCAAACTGCCTCTATCAGTGAGTTGTGCATAGTTGTGGATGGACACAATACATTTATTTTATTTATTTGTATGTGGTGCTGAGGATTGAACCCAGTGTCCCATGCATGAGAGGCATGTGCTCTACCACTGGGCTACAACCCCAGGTCTCAGATATAATTTTGAAGATAACTATTTAGCAAAATTCTTAATGAACAAAGGAAAGAATAGTCAAGAACTCACTAAAAGTACAGGATACTATATGATTTTTTCTATTTTGTCCTGTTATGCATTTAGGGTTTTTTCCTTTATTTGTCAGGATATCCTTTCCTCTTTTAACTATTTATTTATAGATACGGACATCAATATTTTTTTCATATAATCATAGCCCAGTGGATCATAAAGCATTGCATTGAGGTTTGATTGAAAGGGACTGCCAATCACCTAAATAACCCAACCTGTGAACTGGAAGTCATCATTGGAAGAAGTCTTAACCTTTCTTTCTGAGGATGATATTTGTACATTTTTAAAGTGAATACGTGCTACAGAGGGTATATTGACATCGAATATTCAAAAAGGACCATAGTAGAGCATGCAATTGCACAGCCAATATCCTTTCCACAGTTACTTCATTGTATAGAAGCCCCATGATTTGGATGGGATTGATGTCACCCTCAGTTATAAATTTGAGCTCAGTTTTTATGTAAGTCATTTGGGATAATTCTATCAACTTTGCTACACTGCTATGCTCAGGGAAGGCAAATGATCTAAGAAGATTAATAGAGAAACTCCTACCTTTTATTTGCCATTTGGGAAATATAAACTCTTTCTATCTGTTTGTGAACAAGGAAACAAGAGTTTTTAGGATGGCTGAGATAAGCCAGTTTGTATCAGTATGACAAGTTACAGAGGATAGTATCGAGAGATTAACAGAGAAGCAGACCAATTCTTGACTCCATAATAAAACTCTGTATTAAACCCTTGAGCAAATACTAAACTTATTATTTACTAAACAAATAAATTTTCTTTGTGTCTTAAATAGTTTTCAAACTAGTAACATCCTAAATAATACAGGATATATTATGCTTTAATGTTCTTCATCAACTTAATAAATCTTTAAATAATCAACAATCATTTTAATATGTACTCCTAGAATCTTCAGTGCCAAATGTTCAGATTACAAATTTGAATGCTCAATTGCTCAGTTCACCAAATCTAGTTAATTGCTGTTTGTCAAAAAGCATTATCATTAATGATGCTGATGCTATATCAATAAAATGAAGACATTTTGAATTGGTTCACTTATTCATCAAATGGAAATATTTAGAAAGTATTCTTTCTTATTACAATGAGGTTGCCAAATGGAAATTTAATGCACTGTTTTTTCTATACAGGCTGACTATACATTGGAATATTTAAAGCAATTTTCTCTCTTTTCCTCAACCTTTTTTTCCCTCCCTGAAGAAAAGGCAAAAATCATCTGAAATTCTTACAAGGGAGAAATATCATTGAAATCATCAGCTGAGAGATTTTACATCAATTATTCCTTTGATTACCTCACCCTTTATTTTTTAAAAATGCATTTCCTTTGAGCTGCCTATATTTTATTTTACTTTTCTGTTTCTCTGATTTATAGTTTCTCTTTAAAATGTTTACATATCTCTTCATTTTTTGTAAATAGCAAATTATGTGTGTGTATTTCTGGACATAAAACGTTTCCTCTAATGCTCTGTTTTGTGTCATTATAGTATAGAGCTTAAGAGGACAGATTCTGGTGACAATGAGTGTTCAAATTCTAGCCTAAGCTCTCTTTCTGATATTTTGCTTGCTATATAAAGTAGCTTAAAATAATTTTCTTCATAACTTTCCTCTAAAATTTCATTCAGCTCCTAGGTATTAATCTGATCACAAAGTAAACATGGTAGATATTATTCCTTATTGTGCATGGAGGGCCTTTGTAGTAACTTTGTGTTTTGATTTATTATGATTCTGAAGACTATGTCACCAATTGTTTTCTTTTCCTGATTTTCATTCATTGGGAGTTGAAAAACACCTGTGTATGAGATTTTTTGTTATTAATTGTTGATTGGGTTATATTTTAAAATATACAATTTTATTTAAGGAAACAAATACTTGAAAATTTAAAGAAATAAAAATTATATTAAAGCAATTAAATGACAATGTGAAATATTCTGAATGTAGCCTTTGTTAAAAGTACATACATAAATATATAGCTACACAAATATAATTTATTTTGTCAATACTAGTCATAATATGGTCTTACCTACAGTCGTACTCACATAATATATTTGGTATAGTTTGGACTTCAAATATTCCCCAGAGGTCCATGTTGCAAAAGGCTTAGTCTCCAGCTTGGCGCTTTTTGGAGACACTAGAAATTTTAAGGGGTGGGACCTAGCAGGAGGTTTTAGGATATCAGGAGCATGCCCTTGAAGGAGATTGTGGAACCCTGTCTCTTTCCTCTTTTTTGCCTCCAGACATGAAGTGAACAGCTTCGCTCTACCCTGCACTCCCTACCATAATGTGCTCTCATAGATCAATGGATGTCAATTGATGGCAGACAGGAACTTTGAAAACTGTGACCTGAAATAAACCTTTAAGGTCTACAATCTCAGGTAATTGTTAAAGTAATGGAAAGCTGCCTAACACTATTTTATACAACTTTCCTACAGAATTAAAATTTTCTGGAGTTTCTTTGTTAGTTTATCATTTAGATATTTAATAATTTATTTAAATGTGCTAACAGTATATTTAAAAATGCAAATTTACATAAAACACATTAATTTCACAATAAAATTATAAAATCTGAGAAATTGATATGTAAACTATCTTCCTATATTGTCTCATTTGAACATTATTCTACAATTTTGATAAAAACCTAAAATGAAAGAATTATATAGGCCCCAGGAATTTTCTTTACATTTTTCTACCACTTTAATTATGGAATGCTCCAGTAAAACTAGTGGATTCCAATAACTTAAAACAAAGGACCACCTTTAAACAAAGCCTCAATGCACAATAAAGTACCTATATGGTTTATTTTGTAATCAGATTTATACCAATCAGCTGAATGAATTTTCAGGAAGATGTTGTGAAAGAGAATTATTCTTATGCTACTTTATAAAATTAGCAAAATAGTAGTACCCTGAAGTGATATAATCATTTAAAAGTACAGTATAGCACTAAAATAGATGCATCAAAGAATGTAAATATCTGACAGATAAATAAAGGAAATATAATATATATAGTCAGTGGAATTTTTATAATGTTGTTGTATTTTTATACCTGTATTTAATTAATTAATTTATTTTTATGTGGTGCTAAGGATCAAACCCAGTGCCTCACACATGTTAGGCAAGCATTCTGAGCTATAATTGCAGCTCCAGTCAATGGAATTTTATTCAGCTTTTAAAATTATGAAAATCCAGGCTGGGGTTGTGGCTCAGTGGTGGAGTGTATAACTGGCATGTGTGAGACACTGGGTTCAATTCTCAACACATCTAAATAAAATAAAGGTCCATTGACAACTAAAAACATATTTTAAAAAATGATGAAAATCATACAACATGCAACAACACGGACAATCCTTGAAGTCAGCATACTAAGTAAAACAAGTACAAATATTGTATGATTCCACTTACATGAAGTATCTGAAATTGTCAAACTCAGAATCAGAGAGTAAAATGGTACTGTCAGGATGGGGGCGGGAAAAAAAGGAGGAAATGATAGTTGGTGGATATAAAGTCTCAATTATGCAAGATGAATGAGTTCTAGAGATCTGCATTACAATGCTGATTCCAATAAATAACAACACTGAACTGTACACTTAAAATTGTTATGGGTAGATCTCATGTTAAATATTCTTACCAAAATTAAAGAATGTAACATAGTTTTGACAAATTTTCTGTATCTCACAAAGCAACTGATGATGTTCTATGGTTTTTCTTTGCTAACAATTTTTAACACATCTTTTTTATGCAAAATAAAATGTCAACTAAAAATATTCTAACAGCAAAAATAGAGCAAAAATTCAATAATATCCGAAGTCATACATTTAGTAAGCAGCAAAACAAGGACTAGAAGACAAAGTCAGTGATTTGGAATTGTGGTATGTGTGTGTGTGTATGTGTGTGTGAGCGCACACGTGTGTGCTGATGACATTTTAATTCCATGAAACGAGAGGGAAGTTACTCAAGGAAATATGAGGACATGTTCTAAACACAGGAGATATGTCTCCCTTACCCAACAGGAATCAATGGAAACATAATGTCTTTTCCTCTCTCTATCTCCCTTTTCTCCCTCCTTCCTTCTCTCATAACCCTAGTTATATTATCTTTGCCTGCCCCATTACCAAGATAATATAACCTATGCTTTTAACTCTCCATCATTTATGAAGAAAACAAAATTTGGCCAGTTAACAAAATCATTCAAATAGCCATGCCTATGAGGAATTCTAATAAGTGAATAACCAGAGAGGTCTTTGAACCCCTCTCTTGATTTGGGTAATGTTTTGGTATGCTAATCACTTGCTTATAGAATTTTAAAAATAAAAAAATTACTAAAAAGAAAACCATAGTTTATGAGGTCATGTTCAACAATAAGATCACCACTGATACATTGAACAAATTAAGAGATTAAATCTCAAAGCCATTAGAAAAACTGAACTAAATTTATACACACACACACATAAACTTGTATCCTATAAGTATACATATAAGAAAGGGACAAATTATTTGACTTATTAATATTTCTAAGTATGGTAGCAGAGGCAGGTTAATACTTTGTCCAATGTCACAGTTGAGCCATTTGCATTTCTATAATTGTATGCTGCTCTTCACTGTGTGGTATGGCTGGGGCTATTCAATGGGAGATTTTCTTAGTCTAACCTGTTCCTGATATTTACTGAATGATTCCACTATATCTGATTCAGATTTAGTCACAAACACAAAAAATGAAAACCTTCCTTCTGCTTTTTTTCTTCCTTGTTAAATGAATGAACAGAACTGGCAAACAGTTTTATATTTACATGTTCTTAAGATCTAGTAAAACAAAAATTTCTCAGAAACTAAATGTAACCCAAATACAGGTTAACAGAAGGTGTTTTAATACCAGACAATGAGAGAAAGTAGAAAATCTAAGATATCTAAAGATAGAGGTGATGAAAAGGTAGAAGGGCTGCCTTTCTTGGAAATGGAAATACTGTTTTATTTCTTGGAAGGATGGATTTAGGAGGAAAATTAGAAAATAAAAGTTATAAACTTTAGAGTGAAAGAGATTTAAATCCTCAGGAAACAGACCACCTATTAATCACTTTTTTAATATTCTTCATACAGTATATTAAAACCAAAATTTAGCCAAGATATTTTTTTAATATTTATTTTTTAGTTGTAGGTGGACACAATAGCTTTATTTTACTTTTATGTGGTGCTGAGGATCGAACCCAGTGCCTCCTGCATGCTAGGCGAGCACGCTACCACTGCGTCATAACCCCAGCCCCAGCCAAGACATTTTATAGACCACTAATATGAATTTCCCTCCATCTTGTTACAGTCTTAAAATGGTAGCCATGAGGTGAGGGAGTTGCTCATTGCAGACTGCTTCCCTGGCATGTGAAGAAGGCTGTGAGTGCAATCCATAGTACCCTCTCCAACCCACCCACACACAATAAAAATGATAAGCACTGAATTACCTGTGCTTATGATTCACACATCTGACCATGCAATTTAAATTGAATATCTTCATAGATTTCTCTGAGGGTACTGTGGAGTGAACCCAGGGGTGCTTAAACACTGAGCCACATCCCCAGCCCTTTTTATTTAGAGATAGGGTCTTTCTAAGTTGCTTAGGGCTTTGCTAAGTTGCTGAAGCTGGCTTTGAACTTGAATTCTCCTGCCTCAGGCTCTGGATCCCGCTGGGATTACAGTGCTGTGCCATGGCGCCCAGTGCAAATCTTCATAGATTTTTAAAGAATACTAAATTTTAGGGAAACGGTAGAAGAAAGATACAGTTCTTTCCTCTTGGAAAGGATATAACACTAAAAAGGTGAAGTGATTTAATTAACGACTCTTGGCATTGCTCTTAACATTGTGGTACCTGATAAACTTTAAAGTAAGTATTATATAGTAAAAACATCCAGAAGAACAAGATATATGTGATGACAGAAAGAAACACTATCTCTAGGAAATGCCTAAAAATCTCTTGACTCTCAGCTAACCTTGTGGTTTCTTCTCTAGATTATTTACTTCCTGATTATATTACATCACTTTTCACCAATTCCTTCTCCATGTTTTTTCTACCCTTAGTCAATAAGTAATAATTTTCCCCTCTACCTAATGTTATTGCAATTGAGATAGTAAATACTCTTGGGATAGCAAAGATCCCTAGTAATCCATTTCTTCCATCTCTTGAACACAGGGTGTAGTAATATTATTTATTTGTTATGACTTACCTAAAACATTTTTCATTTGAAGATAACTTACTCCATGAAAACATTGCTGAGTACATGCCCATGGACCACTGTAGACTTATGATAAGAATCTAAGTCTTACCACTTCTCAAAACCTGAGGTTAGTCTGGAAAATAAAACATGTTTGAAATACAAGATAGTATATCCCACTGTGTATTATTTATTCTTTTATATGTTAATGTATGGTGGATGAGATTAATAATTTATAGTGAGAAAAGGAAAAAGATGTAAAACTGTGTTGTAGCAGGCTTTGTATTGTAGGACCTGTTTCTAAAACCCTGTATGATTTATTAGGGACATAGGTGGATGTTCCCATAAGTAATAATGCTTATTCAATTCTCTTCTAGAGTATGTATTATAATGGGATAATTGGGCATGTAAAATAAATATGTTATGCATTTATTTATTAAAACAACATGTTTTAAGTACCTAGTATATGTTTTAACTCAATCTTTTCCCTCTTTTAGTTTCTACTCATTGGAGAAAAGAATATACAAATAGAATCATGGTGCAAGTGCAACATGATACAAAGGAAAATGCAAGCTTGGAAAGAGGATAGAGAGCAATAGTGGTGGTATATTAAATAGGGTAGAAGGCCTTTTTGAGGCCTAAGTAAAGTCAAGAAGTAAGCCGTGCTAATATCTAGACAAGAGTCTTTCAAAAAGAGTGGAATGCATGTGTAAAGTCCCTGAGTTAGACGCATGCTTGACTTATTAGAGGAAATGCTAATAGGCTGGCATATCTGGAGCTAAGTGATGGAGTGAAGGGTAGAAGAGAAGGTAGAATATCTAGGGAACACATCATGCAGACATTTTGGATTTTCTTTTGAGTGTGAAGTGAAATTTGAGAATGTAGAGCTACTCTGAACATCTTGTCTTAGTTTATATGTTGCTTACGGGCAATAACATAGCCATATGTATCCCTCATTCTTGGTTAATTATCTCTTGTTACATAAGAGTTACCACAGCTAAACAAAAATCATAAATTAGACTCATGGATTCCAGGTTTGCAAAGGAGACAAAAAGTCATCTTGGACAGCTACATGGTTCCTGAACACAGAAGGTGAGGTTAATAAACCATGTATCCAATAATTGACTTGCTTTTATAATCAGTTTTGTTTTTAGTCTTTGCTTAAATACTTGCCCCATTAGAGAGCTCCATTTTCCCCTAAGCCATTTATTACATTTGAGGGTATTTCTATTAGAAAGTAAAGTATTCAAATGTCATATGTGTGCTGTCATGAATTTTAGCAGGTTAATTGATTTTGTGCTTTTCAGTTTTTTAATTAATTTCTTATGCTTGAAAAATTCTTATCATTAAGCCAGTTTTAGAGTATGACCATGATTTTGTATCCTATTTTATTATGTCATTAGACCTTTCTCAAAACATAGACATTCCTGTTTATTTTCAGCTTTCCACCTTTGAGACATAATACGAATATACTTCCTACTTCTCTGAGGTTAGGTGAGGTCATACGTTATGATATGAAATAGCATATGTCACTTTAAGTCCAAAAATTTAAATGCTTATACAATAACTTTCAGAGTTTTCTTTGCCTTTGCACAGTGACTGGGAATATTCTAGCTAGTGGCTATATTGTCAGGATGGATTCCTGAATGACCAATGAACAGAGTACTCTTGTTGACCCACAGTGAATATATGATATGAGCAAGTTATTACCAGGTACTGAAATTTACTGACCAAATCTAGAATAACTGGTATAGATAACACAATTAACATTAGCAAGTGCCCACCACCACATTTCAACTGCAGTCCTTACCCTGTATAGTGTGATATATTAGTAAATCTCCAAATCAGAATAATCAGGTTAGCCTACTAAACAGTTTTATTGTAGTTACTCGTAGATAATATTTACTCAACAATTGTTTAATATATGAAGGAATGAATATAATTTCATCTAACAGGAAGACATTAAGACTTATTGCTTCACATCTTCAAGGGCATTGAGCAGTGATGACTTATTTCCTTAAAAATCAAGGGAGTGAAAAATCAGTTTTAATAGGACAGTAAGTGCAAAAGGAAAAGTGCTTTTGGAGACAACTCATATATATAAAATTTAAAACAGAACAGATACTTTATATTGTTGTGTGATATTATTGATAGCATATGTATGTGGTTATATGTATATGTATATAAATATATATGATAAAATGCATAATTATATCTTATACACTATTTGAAACATTCTCTTTCATCCATATATCAGAGCTATCTTTACATCATGATAATAAGCACTCAACTATACCATGAATTTTAAACATTTCATGATAATGCATTAAAGATATTTACCCTAAGCTTTATAAATATCATAAAGATGACTATTCATACATCAACTAAATTTCACTCTTTAATACTCTAATTATTTCTTATTAACATCATTGCACTAATCAGATTATTGACCTTACACAAATTTCTAAAGGTATGAATTTGTATCTAAGTTTATATATTTTAATTTTGTGATTTTATTTAAAAATATGCTCCAAAAAGACAATATTAATTTATTTTGTTATAAGCCTTCTTATAACACTTGAGATTTTGTTTCCTTAATCTCTGAAAAATTATTGGTATTACAATGGTTCAAATCAGTCTATCTGGTAGGTAAAATTATTTCATTGTTTTTATTGTATATAATTCATTACTAGGTAGATAAAATGTCTTTATACTCACTGATATGACTTTTTTCTTTTTTGATTTTCTAGCCCAAGTTATTTATGAGTTTTTCTACTGACATTCTGCTTTTTCTCATTTATTTTTCAGACTTGTTTATATATAAAGTTAATAATCATTTCTTTTTTCTAAATATTACAAATAATTCTCCCAATTCATTTATTGACTTTTTCTTTATAATGTTTCTTGCACACATTCTAATCAATACATGATACAAAATTGACACTAAACATTTTTACCCACTCAATAAATAATGACCATAACCATAGACTATGAAGAAATAGAATTGTAAGATTTTCAATAATTTAATAGATACATTATTTTATATTCATTCCAGACCTCTAGGATGAAACAGGCAATAAGCAATTAGTAAATTAATGGTAATACTATAGTGCTTCTGGCATACTTGTTCCTGAACTATTTGAGGTAGCAAATAGTTAAAATGACTAATCACCCAGCTCATATGAAATTTAAATGTTGAAATAGCAGTGGAAGAATCCATGGGCACATCTTATTTCTAATTCCATTAATGATCTAAATTTCCTCTTGAAATGAGTTTTTGAGGTATTATAAAGTAAATTTTAATGCTTTAGATAGAGAACTACATTTCTTAGGAAGCAGATAATTGCCACTGGATTTAGCAATCTGACCCATAATATAGAAATTTCTAATTAAACTACTCTTTTTATAATGCTAATCTTTCAGCCAAAAATTTCCTTGGGACATGTTATAATGAAGATAAAATGTAGTAAGATTTTAAATTAACCAAAGATCCCAGAGAAGCCTAATAAACATTTTCATAAATGTTCACAGTAAGTAAATTTTATCATGAAGTAATCCCATTTTTATATATAGCTCTCATCATTGGCATCGTTATACTGTGAATAACTGAACTAAAAGAAATAAATATTTTAAATGCTAATCTTTCAAATTTGGAAAAGGAAGTACATGGATTTCTACAGCTGAATCAGCAAGCGGATTATCTGGAAACGAGGAACTGCATAACAATATTATAAAATTATCATTAATCCTTTCAAAAGATAGTTTCTGTACCCAGCAATTTAATTCATATCATATTTAGAGTTTAAAAAGTTGATGACTACATTCTTATCAGAGTTTATCATGATCAAAATACTCCATAGCACTACTGATATGTTGAATACATAATCACTCTAAATTAATTAGTACTAAATAAGATAGCCTTCAAGGAATTTATCTTTTTTCTTTACATAGAAAAGCTTAAGGGTGTAAAGTTTTAGTAAAAATTTGTAAAAATTGCTAGTAGATTTGAGGTCCATCTACATGAAATTTACTACATGTAACCCATTATAGGAGGCCCTAAATTATTCTGCAACTTTGGTAAGAAATTTATGTTGATTTTCTGAGCACTATTCCATTTTTGCATTGATATTATTCATAGCCAAATATTACAATATGTAAGGATGTGTGCTGATGGAATTTTATAGCAGGGATCATAATTAGACACGGGTATCTGCTAGTTATACATTTTAGGAAACCTCTGTATAAAATTTTCAGAGTTATGCATCTTTATTCCAATGTTACCATACATTGAGTATGTCTTCATTAAAAATAGGGTTAATAATTTTACTGAGCATAATGATTAAAGATACAGAAATACTTTCTAAAAACAAAGTAAGCAAACTATTGTCTATTGTAAAAAACAAAATCAATGCAAAACAGAAAATCAAACTACTTAATGTGAAAACTAGGGCATATTTACATAAAATTGGACAATGTGGTAAATTAGATTTAAATAAGTACAATCCTATAGTGAAAACATTACTTAGCAGAATTCAGTGGATAAGGAAGCTACATTCAGTATTTCTATTCTTTGAAGTTACATGATTTACTATATCCGAGCTTCAGTGTCTTCATCTGTAAAATGAAGAGTATGGAGGTTGCTCCACCTACTTAATACATTTGGTAATAAAGCACATATGTAAATTATTATATGAATTTGAAATTTCACTTATGTTGGAAAGCAATTTATAGGCCATTGCAGAACTTACTGTACAAGGTTAATGGAAAAAGACCCTCCCAAACTTCTAAATAATCAGGATCCTAAATATTTTATGATCTGTACACGTTTGTTTAAACATGTACAGTCACTTGAATATAGACTGCACTTCATGGAATTCCATAGTAGCTACTTTTATCAAATGATCTGGTTCTCATAATAATCTTGTAAATTGTGAAAGATTGTTTTATATTTTATATTAGGTTTTGGGGGGTTTTGGGGATTGAACCCAGGGATGCTTTATCACTGAACTACATACTCAGCCCTTTTTATTTTGAGACAGGGTCATATTAAGTGGCCAAGAATCTCACTAAACTGCTGAGGGTGGCTTCAAATTTGTGATCTTCCTGCCTCAGCCTCTCAAGTGGCTGGGATTACAGGCATGAATCACCATGCCTGGCTCAGTGTGTTTTTAAGATGGACAAAATTAAGATGTCTTATCCTAAAAACTTCTAACAATATAACACTCCAACCCAATTTGGGTTGATGTTCCCTTCTCTAGCATGTAGATGGACCTGTGACACTGGTAACTGTTACACCATGTATCTTCCAAACTAAAATACCAAGTAAAAAAAGGCAATATAGCTTCAACTAGGTACTCTGGATCCTTTGCTCTTAGAACCCAGTCAGCATTTTGTAAGGGACTGAAGATAACATTAGGAGGCCACATATAGGTGTTACACTAAACTGTTGTAGTTAAATTTCCAGCCACCAGACACGTAATTGAAGAAATGTTCACAGTTGACTGCAGTCTCAGATACTGTTTTATTACAGTCTTACAGCTGCATGAGAAGTCATGAGCCCTGTTGGCCTCTGGAATCAAGAAAGATAATGACAAAAAATGAGTGCTGATTTTGTAAGCTCTTAAGTTTTGAGGTGATGGTGATTTGCTCTATGGAAATAGTAAATAAAGAACAAAAAAGCATGCCTGTATTGCCTAGGTAAGTTAAGACTATATTACATAGATAAAATAAGCATTACTCAGGTCGACTAAGAGACAATTGAATCATAAAGCAAGTAAGAAGGTGAATCTTCCTCAAAGATTGATTTGTTTAAAATATATTAAAATAGAACTGGGATGTAGCTCAGTTGTAGAATGCTTGCCTAGCATGTAAGTAGGCTCTGGGTTCAATCCCCAGCAATGTAAAAAAGTACTAAAATATTTGGTATAGATATTCTTTAAGATGCAAAAAATAAAATAGACATGCTGTTTACCCCAAAACATCCAATCTATTAATTTTAGCAAGTAAGCTTGCTAACCTGTAATTAAACATTGTAATACAACCAATTTACCTCAGTTCCAGACAACAATTCATTCACCATTGACTACCCACAAAACCCTCCAAAAATATACTGAACATGAGCTAAATGGGAACTTTCAGGTATCTTTTTTTTCTAGAAATTGACTCTAGTTGTGTATTACTCACAGCTGTACTTGTGGTGCTATATTTAATATTAAAAGACAGATCCTGCTATGATTTGGATATGATTTCAGTTTGTCCCCCCAAAGGTTCATGTACAGGAAATTTGACCACTAATGTGGCACTGTTGCAGTAGTAGAAAGTTAAGAGGTGAAGCCTAGTGGAAGGGGGTTACATAATTGGGGGTGCCTCCCTCAAAAGGGATCAGTATAGTTCTTTTAGGATATCAGTTGATTCCCACAGTGTGGGTTGTTAAAAGAGCAAATGTAGCTCCTGAATCTCTACTGCTTCCTGTATTGATATGTGACAGCTCTCTCCCACATGTGCTCCTAGCATGATACCGTCTGCCAAATTATGATATAGCCAGAAGGGTCTCACCAGAGGCCAAACTAACAGAGCTGGCTAATCTATCAGCGTTTAAAACTATAATCCAAACAAACCTCTTTTCTTTATGACAGCCCAGGCTTGAAGTCTTGGGTTTTTAACTTTATTTTTTTATTTTTTTAATGTGGTGCTGAGGATCGAACCCAGTGCCTCACAAGTGCTAGGCAAGTGCTGTACCCCTGAGCCACAACCCTATTCCCTTGGGTATTTTTTTTCTAGCAATAGAAAACAGACTAATACAAACAAGAAAAGTCATTTTACAGTATGTAGATCAAATTATGTAAAGTCTCTTCAAGAAACTTCAACTATCCCATCAAATGCAAAAAGAGATTTTCAGTTTATATTTTTGGGTTTAGGTTATTTTTAAGGTTATATTTTAAAGTGCAGAAATGATAGCCTGCATTATTATAAATGTTTACTTTTACTTATTGAGTGCCTGTTTTATGAGAATGTGACAAAAATTAATACACTGCACATTAATTATTTTAGCTACCATGTAAAGTTAAAATTATCTCTAGAGACAAGAAAACTGTCATTGAAGGAAAACGGCATATGTGGGTCCCAGAAATTAGTTTCATATCATCATTACATTTTCATCTCAAGAAGGGTCAACTGAAACTCTTAGCTATAGAATATTCTCTGATCTTTTTTTCTTAAAATTTGGCATCATGTGATTTCACGTTCTCTCTCTCTTTCTCTCTTTCTCTCTCTCTCTCATATACTCCTAGCATGATGCCATTTGTTCAATGTAAACAAATACTAATGAAGTAAATCAGAGTACGAAACAGAAAAATTGGGGCTGAAGATATAGCTCAGTTAGTAAAGTGCCTTGCATGCATAAGACCCTGGGTTCAATACCTAGCACCATTAAAAAAAAAAGGAAAAATTGTTTGTTACATATATGATAGAAAAAGTTCCTGTCCTTATATAGAATTATCACATATGAAATAGAAAAATAACATTTCCAAACTATTCAATATTTTAAGCCTCTTTTCCAAATCTGTAAGGTAGACATAAATCTTCATAAAATAAAAAAAAAATGTAAATTTTGTACTAGACATTTAATACATGTTCTAAATGCAGATGTAAATGGAAGATTGTGTTGACTTTTGGTCATATAATCCTGATAAAATTGGGGGACTAAATGAGAGTTTTCCCCTAAATTTGCCTTTTCTGAAGATGTATAACTTTATTAAGTATAAGAAAATTACATGATCTCTGGCTTAATTAACATATTAAGTCCCATCATCTTAGATATGGGACAACTATAAAAACTTAAATCGAGCAACAAATACACCACTAATGTAACTTTTGGAAACAATATCATGTTTTTAGATTTCTATTCTTTTGAGGAAAATAATAGGTACACAATTAGGATATTTGAAAAAATACATATTTCATAAACATATTTGAAAATATGTAAATGATGTACAATCTCTAGATTATCAAATCCAAACTATTTTAATGCACCTCTGTCAATTTTGTTGAAATACTCACCAAATTGAAAATTTGGCACTTAATGGGTCAATTATCAAAAGCTGTATCTAAATTTTTATCATGACAGAGATGGAGTCATGAACTCTGTATCTTTATATCAACCACATCTTTATTCAAACCTCAGAAGGCCATCTTCTGAACTGTGAAGTAAGCATTTGAAAACATGAGTCACATTCAATAAACTCTTCTTATTAAGCAGGTTTAATACTGTTTTGATGTCATTTTAAAAGATACAAACTTGAATTTCTTGATATATTTATTTTACAAAATTATTTTAAAACTAAGCTGAATGCTGTTTGGTCTGCTTATGGAGTAAAACTGCGTCGAAGTACATATATTCTTTTTTAAAAATATTTTTTAGTTGTACATGGACACAATATCTTTATTTATTTTTATGTGGTGCTGAGGATGGAACCTAGTGCCTCATGCATGCGAGGCAGGCGCTCTACTGAGCCACAATCCCAGCCCCCAGAGTATATTTGTTCTTGCGCTAAAATGCCTGTAATGTCAAGGAGCATTCTGTTTGAAAGTGTAGACTTAAGTACCTGACTCTATGTACTCTATAAATGCACTAACTATTATTTGTACACTAAATGATTGAATTTTTAAGTACAGAATTAATCTAACTAATCAATTTGGAACCTATTCTCATCAATAAACAGCTGCTGAACAATAGATACTTCTGTTTTGTATTTTTATGTATGTAAATAAATAGCATACTTACTGGTTTATACTAGAGTGAAATAAATGGTTTGTTTATAAGGCAATTGTTCACATGCCTCTGAAAAGCTTATATCAAGAATTAATCATCATGTATTATGTAATATAACATCATGTAAGCTACCTCCATCTACTTCAGGATATTTTCCCCTCTATTTATAATAGGGAGAATAATTTACACATGCTGATACCTATTGCTCTGATAACTCGGGTAATAAAATGTGTTTATTGTGTAGAAAACTACAATAAGAGTAATATGGCTTTATTTCTAAGTGTTCAAAATCAGATTAATTCTTTTAGAAGTACTGCTTTGTAATTAGCAGGCAATAACTCTGAAATATTAATATTATATTTTCATTTAAAGCTATCACATAACTTAGTGTCTTTCTGAAGTAGTTAGTTATGGTCTATAATTCAGTGTAAATTTATAATAAATCATTTTTATAAGCCTTCACATTCTTGGGCTATGATCACAAGAATGCTCATTTAATCTTAACATTATTATTTTTTAAAAAATCATCTTTGTATCTTTCAGAGTGTTTCTAACAATTAAAATTCATTTCAAATTTCATTTTGAAATATTTTGGCCTATTTTCTCATCTGCAAATGAAATGTCATGAAGACAGATAACATTTCCACCTTGTTCACTGCAAGAATTTTAGTTCCTAAGAGAGTTATCTTACATAGTTTGCGTGAGTCAGATTTTCATCATTGTGACCAAAATACCTGACAAGAACAACTGAGAAGAGGAAAAGTTTATTTTGGGCTCAGTTTCAG
>PVHX01023779.1:0-25131 GCA_004024805.1 Geosciurus inauris
AAAAAAAAAAAAAGAAGGCATAGAGATATAAGGGTGATTCAGCTGGTAAAACAGCTGGTTATATTCTTAACAGCTTTATTGAGTGAACGATTCAGTGGTTCTTTTTTTTTTAATATATATATATTTTTTAGTTGTAGATGGACACAATGTCTTTATTTTATTGCTTTGTACGTGGTGCTGAGGATCGAACCCAGGGCCTCACGCATGCAAGGCTCTACCGCTGAGCTACAATCCCAGCCTGATTCAGTGGTTCTTAATGTGATTGTCTATATGTGCAACCATCCTAAGTCAATTTCAGAATATTGTCATCAATACAAAAAGAAAACCTATACTTTTTAGCTATTATTCCTCCTCTTATCCAACTAGACTTAATTTTTAACATAGATGGAATCATTAATATATGGACTCATGACTGGTTTCTTTCATTTATCATAATGTTTTCAAGGTTCATCCAAGCTGTTGCACATATAAGTAATTATACCTTTCTATGAATAATATTCCTGCATACAGATAGACCATATTGTTTACCTATTGCTCCAGTATGGGCATTTGTATCTAAAGATATTTAAAAGTTTGAAAAATGTGATAACATTCTGAGTTGTGTACAACTCACACAAAAGAGTAGATCACAATTACCCGCCACCAGTCCAACATGAATAAATAATAAATCATGATATCAGATCTAAAGCTAGACTACATAATCCCAGGAAAGGTGAGAAAGTCATGGTTAGACTATGGGTGGGAATTAACAGAATTCAAGAATAAAAGAGAAAATAGGCAAAATATTCTTTATTCCTTTGTGTAAAGAATAAACTATGAGTACAAAGGATGGCAAATATCATAGTATAGTGTGGAAAGGATAATGTAGGTATTAGTGAATGAAACAAAATCTAATAAGGAAAGGGATAAAAGATTATTAGGAGAAAAAGGAAAGTCAGAACATATCCAATGTACAAACAAATAAGCAGACACACTAACAATGAAATTGAAATTAAGGTACCAAGCACACACTTGTAATCCCAGTGACTCTGAGGCTGAGGAAGGAGGATCATAAGTTTGAGGGCAGCCTAGACAATTTAGTGAGATCTTGACTCAATAAATAAAAAGGTCTGGGGATGTAGCTCAGTGGCAGAGGGTTCCTGGTTTCCATCCCCAGTAATACACACACACACACACACACACACACACAGAGATTAAAAAAGAAGAAAAGAAATTAAGAGGCCAATATCTAAAATTGTTTTTAACATACTACCAATATCTAAAGTTGTTTGTAATATTTAAGAATAATTTCCAGAAATGAAACAGAAATAAATGTAATGAAAATACACAACATTTTGCAGGGGGAAATGACCTCATATCAGCAGTACCAAAATACTACCAAACAATTATGAGATGAAACACTTAAAGAATCAATGTAAATAATTCCAGTCACATCTACAAAAAAGGAAATTCAGTTGTAATTAGATTTATGCAGTGCTGAATTCAGTATCCCAAACAATGGGCAACTCTTCTAATATACTTGTAGAAAATTAAATGAGGGAGTCGGAGATTTTATATCCAACCAAGCTAGTATTTAGTTAGAAAGGATATAAACATTGCTATGATCCAAGAACCTAGGGAATATTCACATAAGCCTTTTTAAAAACAAACTACTAGAGGACATACTCCAGCCACAAAAGACACAATATAAAAAATTTCAGCCAACGAACAGCATTGATACTGAACACATTTAAATACAAATCTAAATTAAGAGTAGAATGGAGATTATGATAGCCAGCACCCAGAACTGCTCTCAAAGGTACCCACTACCTGACATTCACAACATTGAGTGGTTCCTTCCTGTAGTGGGCTGACTTGTGTACCAGTAAGAGTCTGTGGAAATAATGGAGTATGAGGATGTCATAGAAGACACTGTCACTTCTACCTTATGTACTCTCACTGTCCTTTTGCTTTAGAGAAAGTCAGATGACAGTCAAGCTGGCCCCATAGAGAGTTCTACATGGTAAGGAACTAAGTTGTATTGTCAATAGCTATGTGACAAAGAGATCTCAGAAGGTAGACTATTTTACTCCAGTTATTCTTTCAAGTGACTATATGCTTGGGCAACAGCTTGACAACAATCTCTTGAGAACCTAAATAAGAACCTTCTGGCTAAGCTGCTCCTGAATGGCATTAGTTAATATATATTTGTTGCTGTTTTAGGGTCCTATGTTTTATAGAAATAGATAACTAATAAGGAGATAAAGGTTATTGTTGGGAGCCACAAATGAATTGTGAGCTTGTCTAAACCATTTCTAAGTGGAGGTGTGCCTCTTGTAGAACTCTGTATTATCTCACTGATCTGAGATTGCTCCACGCTTTGGCAACGTCCTGCTCTAAGACAATTCTATGATGCCATGGAATTTATTGGTTCAGACAGCCCTAAGTTCAAACACAACTCCCTGGAGGTGGAAAGCAATACCAGTGCGCCCAACTAGCTTTGAGGCCCAGCTGCCTGGAGAAGGAAGAATTACTGGGCAAGTGATAAGGCTCCAAGCAGGCCAACTTCCCCACAGCCTCTCACTTCTTATTTACCTTGAAGAATATTTCCTCAATAAATTCCTTTGATGTACTTCACTATAAATAAAGCATTCATGGGCTCTTTCCCTTTGTTAGGATCAGACCCATCAGGTCATTTCCACTCATCATGACCTTGCTTTAAATGTTTCTTGTATCTTTTGTTTTTCTTTTTAAAAAATTTTTTAGTTGTAATAATACCTTTATTTTCTTTATTTTTATGTGATGCTGAGGATCAAACACAGTGAGTGCCTCATGTGTGCTAGGCAAGCACTCTACCACTGAGCCACAAACCCAGCACCCTTGTTTGTTTTTTTTTTGTTTTGTTTTGTTTTGGTACTGGGGATTGAACTCAGGGGCACTCGACCCCTGAGCCACATCCCCAGCCCTATTTTGTGTTTTATGTAGAGACAGGGTCTCACTGAGTTGCTTAGCGCCTCGCCATTGCTGAGGCTGGCTTTGAACTCACAATTCTCCTGTCTCAGCCTCCCAAAGTGCTGGGATTACAAGTGTGAGCCACCACGCCCAGCTCAGCTCCCTTGTTTTTATTTCTTAATACTTTTTCAGCCTTTTATTTCTAGCCGGCCCACACCTCCGGTTTATTCCCTTGCTGTGCAGGACATGGTGAGAGGTTACAGAATGGAAGATAGACTAGCTCACTGATGCACCATTTGTAATAACTGGGAAACAAAGGATGTCATTTTGTGTGCATGTGTTTGGGAGTTGAGGTTTGAACTCAGGGCACTGTGTGTACAAAGTACATGCTGCACCACTTTGCTATACTATTAGCCCAAAGATGTCTTTAATGCTGAAAAAAAAAATCATTAGATAGAAAGTTAGAAATATATAGGAACATAAAAAAATCAGAGTAAATATGTCAGCTACAGTTCAGTATACATGTAATAACTAGGAAATTAAAAATTAAATTTTAAATGATAGCATTTATAATAGCAAAAAATTCAAATGCCCCTCTCTATATATATCTAAAAATATTTACAATATTTACAAGGGCTCTACATTAACTACTACATATAATATTGTGAAAAGTTAATGAAGACATAAATGAATAAAGGAATTTATCACATTCATGGATGAGAGTCTAGTTATTTTCAAGATGTGAGTTTCCTCTGAATATGGTGGTAGAGGAAAGTAAAAGGATAGCAGAAAATATATCCTGCAAATCATAATAAAAATAATGTTCAGGTGGCTAGATTAATACCACACAAGGCAAGGCTGGGGTATAGTTCAGTGGTAGAGTACTTGCCTAGCATGTGAGTTTAATTCCTAGGCACAGCACCAAAAGAAAAAAAAAAAAAGGATTTATTTCTTTTCTTTGTTTTCTCTTCCCCCCTGCCTCCCCCTTTTTTTCATACCAGGAATTGAACCCAGAGAAGCTTTACACTGAGCCCTATCCCTAGTCCTTTTTATTTTTTATTTTGAGACAGGGTCTTGCTAAGTTGCTGAGGTGGCTTTGAACTTAGATCCTCCTGCCTCAGCCTCCCAAGTCACAGGGATTACAGGCATGTGCCAGCACACCCAGCAGGGAAAAATGAGATTTTTAAAAGCAATTTCTGTTCACAAGAAGAGGGTAAATGAAAATGCAGACCATTGACTCAGAGGTATCTACATACACGTAGCTGACAAAGGACTCACATTCAGATTACATAAAGAACTCCTAAGAACCAACAATAAAAAGACAAACTCCAAAAAACTGAGCTAAGGATTTGGCCTGGTCTTTTTCAAAGGAAGATGTCCAAATGGTCAATAGACATCAAAACAAAGACATCTGACTTCACTAGTCATCAGGAAAACCACAATGCCTTACCACTACATAACCACCATACTTTACAGTCTGACAATTCCATGTATTAAGAAGGAGCAACTAGAATTTGCATAAACTGTAAGTTGTTCAGCCATTGTGGAAAATTCACAGTAACTGCTTATGTAGACTCACATATTCTGACTCACCAACTGCTGTCCTAGGAATATACCGAACACAAAGCAACAAGTGAAAGAAGGCTCACAGTATCATTACTCATGAAATCCCAAAGAAGGAAACAACTGGGAAATGCCTGTCAAGAGTAAAACAGAGGGCTCGGATTGTAGCTCAGTGGTAGAGCACTTGCCTCGCATGTGTGAGGCCCTGGGTTCGATCCTCAGCACCACATACAAAGCAATAAAATAAAGACATTGTATCCATCTACAACTAAAAAAATACTTTAAAAAAAAAAAGAGTAAAACAGACACATGCAAGTGGTATATTCATGCACTGGAATACTATTTAGCAATGAGGATAAACTGAAATGTTTCTGCAAACAATAATATGGATGGAGCCAGGCACAGTGGCACATGCCTGTAATCCCTGCACTTTGGGAGGCTGAGACAGGAAGATCGAGAGTTCAAAGCCAGCCTCAGCAATGGCAAGGTGTTAAGCAACTCAGTGAGACCTTGTCTCTACACAAAACACAAAATAGGGCTGGGGATGTGGCTCAGTGGTCGAGTATCCCTGAGTTCAATCCCCAGTACCAAAACAACAAAACAAAATAATATGGATGGCTCTCACAAACATAAAATTTAACAAAAGAACCCACACAACAGAGTACACATACTGCATGATTCCATCTACACATCAATTCAAAAAGATACAAAACTGATGTATGGTGATTACTTTTGGGGAGTTATTCCTTGCACAGAAGCTCCAAAGGGACTTCTAGGTTGCAGGTAATGTTTTTATTATTGGACCTGGGTACTTATACAGTTGTTCCGTTTGGATCCTTCATTTAAGCCACACAGTTGCAACTGTATTGGTTATTTGATTGCATTATCATGTACAGACTTGTCTGTATACATGATAAACTCTAATAAAATTTATTTGGGGAGAAATATATACAGTGGAAAAGACAACATAAGCAGGAGTTATGATCTTGGTGAAGATGTTAAGTCTGTAGTCTCCAATTCACAATAAACATATAACATGAATGTCTATATATCAACTAACAAAGCTATACATTTCAGACTGGAGATGTAGCTAAGTGGTAGATTGCTTTCTCAGCATGCATAGTACCCTGAGCTAGATACTTAGCACTACAAAAACAAGCAAGCAAGCAAGCAAGCCAAAAAAACCAAAAAAACCCAAAAACCCCAAGCCCTGTAACTTCCCTGAAGTGTAAGTTACAGGTTATAAAAGAAAGTAGTTTTTTTAAAAAAATTGTTTTAGTTGTTGATGGACCTTTATTTTATTCATTTATTTATATGTGGTGCTGAGAATCGAACCCAGGCCCTCAAACATGCAAGGCAAGTACTGAGCCACAACCCCAGCCCAATCATACAGGATTTTAATACATGTCTCAATTCAGGACAAACAAGTACAAAACTATTAAGTAATTACAAACTGAGCATATAGTAGATCACGACAAGGATCATGAAATGCCAGATTTAAAAAACGGCAACACAGCAAAATTATATTGCCTAGAATTACTTGGAAGATGGTGAATTAGAAGAAGGGAGCACTTTCCAGTTGCACTGTGGCTTGAGCTCTAAATATTGGGAGTACTGCTTCTCAGCAAGGTGGGCGATAGAACTCATTGAATTTTAACAGTGGATAGCAAAATTATCAGCCAGGCGCTGTGGCGCAAGCCTGTAATCCCAGCACTTAGGGAGGCTGAGACAGGAGAATCGCGAGTTCAAAGCCAGCCTCAGCAACAGGGAGGCGCTAAGCAACCCAGTGAGACCCTGTTTCTACATAAAACACAAAAAATAGGGCTGGGATGTGGCTCAGTGGTCGAGGGTCCCTAAATTCAATCTCCAGTACCAAAAAGAAAAAAAAAGATAATAAAATTATCATAGAGCCTCAGAAATTCAGGATCTTTGAACATAGCAAAAAGTGTTAGAGATGTGCTAGCTTTGGCAGAGTCAGCAATGCCTGTCACTGCAGAGGGGAAGGGTAACACAGGCAGAAAAAGAAAAAAGCACTCTGAATATATCTGGCACGAGAGATCCTGTGGAACAGACAGGAACAAAGAGGGAGGCTGATCTTAACTGACCAGAGACAGTATGGCAAGCTGATTGAAAAGTCTCTGAATCTCTCGGCTGGCAAGCAGAGTTGAGGTGGGAGTCATTCTGAAGACACCTCATGGCAACTCTTGGCAGTGGCAGGAGTGCAGTGTCATGGGGTCCAGAGTGTGTCCAAGGTGACTGAAACAGGCACAGAGATGACTGTGCCCAGGGGGATCCAGACTGGGGATTACTTAGGGGAGAGAGGCTGATGTTTCCTTTATTGATGGCCACTCATTCAGAGTGGGGCAAGGTCAGAAACTGGTCAGGCAGGCCATGTTTACCCTCCAGCTCTGATCCTGGAAAGTCCACATCCATGACAGTGGATTAGGGCTTAGATCCCCCACCATGCAACTGAAATTTTCAGAAGGTCCCTGAGACTCAGACATCCAGCAGAAATTGGCATCTTCCCAGGAACAGGGGATGGGATCTAACCTCTGAAGTAAATACCACCCTACAAAGTTCCAAAGGATAGTCAGATCTAAATCCCAGTGGCTCAAATTTTCATTTAGAGGGGCTGGGGTTGTGGCTCAGTGGTAGAGTGCTTGCCTCGCATGCGTGAGTCACTGGGTTCGATCCTCAGTACCACATAAAAATAAATAAATAAATAAAATAAAGATATTGCATCCATCTACAACTACAAAAATATTTTTAAAAATTTTTTTCATTTAGAACTCAGCATTAGCCCTGCTCTGGGAGCACATCAACCTAGTCTGTCCAGAAAAAACATGAATTTCAGTACTCCCTAGTCTATTCTACCTTATACTGTGAGACAAGAAGCTGAGAGCTACTATAACCAGCCTTGGTCCAGGCCATACCAGCTGGCAGTCTGGTGAGAAAGAGGTTAGATTTAACAACACCCAGCCCTTGAAATAGGGGTACAGACCCTAAACAGAAACAGCAAGAAGGGCACAACAGTTTTGACCATGGCAGAAACAAGTCCTTCATTTGTTTTTCATTAAGAATTATATTCTGAGCAGGGCGCAGTGGCTCACACTTGTAATCCCAGCACTTAGGGAGGCTGAGACAGGAGAATCATGAGTTCAAAGCCAGCCTCAGCAACGGCGAGGCGCTAAGCAACTCAGTGAGACCCTGTCTCTACATAAAACACAAAATAGGGCTGGGGATGTGGCTCAGGGGTCGAGTGCCCCTGAGTTCAATCCCTGGTACCAAAAAAAAAAAAAAAAAGAATTATATTCTGGGCTAAGGTTGTAGCTCAGTTGTAGAGCACTTGTCTAGCATGTCTGAGGCACTTGGTTGAACCCTCAATAAAGGTACTGAATCCATCTACAACTAAAAAAACAAATTTTTTTTTCTTTTTTTTATTCTGTGTGTGTCCTTGCTGTATCGATTGGTTTTCATATAATTTTTATTTTACTTTTATCATTTTTCTCTCTATTGTTTATTATTTAGCCTTGTTTTGACTCTGGAGTGATAGGAGTTTTTAATAGGTTTGTTTTGATTTTTGTTTATGTGCTCTTACCTTTGTTTTTGTTTCTGTTACTTGTTCCTTTTCTTCCCCCTTTATTTATTTTTTTAAAAAAATATTTATTTTTCAGTTGTAGGTGGACAGAATATCTTCATTTTATTTTTATGTGGTGCTGAGGATCGAACCCAGTGCTTCATGCATGCTAGGCGAGCACGCTACCACTGCGCCATAACCCCAGCCCCTGTTCTCCCTTTAATAGGCAAATTGTATTGTTCCCTCTTTTTCTGTTTTATTACTTATTAGTTACTTTCATTTTATAGCTATCAGCTGCTCTCTGACTTCCTCTCTGTCCACTTTTTAAATATTTCAAACTTTCTCTTGTCTTCCTATTTCATTTTCTTTTCACTTAAGGAATCATAATTTTACTGTTTTAGAACTATTTAGTATATATAATTCTTGCCTCCCACCACTCATGTTGCTATAGTTATTAATACTACGGATGGCATAGTTGACACCTGCTATTTAATGCTAGATCTAGTTCATGACTGCTTACTGTTGTGGCTAATTCTAAATGCTCACAAAACCTTTTGTTTGGCAGTTAGTCTTAGAGATATCATAGTAGATACCCAACATTTATTTTAAGGCTGGATAATGGTCACTCTATTATTGCTATTTCTTGCTTCCCTTTGTGCTAAGAAGGGCTGGAAGTTAAGAAGGGCTGGAAATAATTGGGAAACTACAAGTTTACAGGGTAGAGACCCTGCTGCTGAGCCGCACCCACATCTCAGCCAAGTGACAATGAACCTCACTGCACGTATGAACTAGCATCACTTAAGCTCCAATAACACTTTCACAGATAGTATAAAGAAGACAAAACCCCACTCAGTGACCAAGCCTCCAAGTAGGAACAGCTAGACTCAATGACCAAGCCTCCAAGTAGGAACAGCTAGAGGGGGACCTCAGGCCCCACTCCTAGACAACTACTCATACAAGAAAACAATACCCAAGATGATAGCTCAGAGGAACCCATAGTATTGCAGCAGCTCTCCAACCAGGTCCTAGAGAAGCAAACTGAGCAGCATTGGAGATTGGAATCAACACTCAGATTATGTTGAGCCTAGGTGTTGAAGTTAAAATATACCAAAAACACAACACTTATTACCAAAAAAGACAAATACACATCAAAGGATACACATTTAAAGAGGAAGAGGAATCCATATCTACAGATGCAGAAGTGCAAGACCTCTGAAAACATGAGAAAACAGGCAAATAAGTATGCCCCCAAAATTTAAAATCATCTGACAAAAGAACCTGCAAGTGGATGACATTCAAGAGAAATTATAAAAATTGATTATTAAAATGTTCAATGAGCAAAAAGAAGATCTAAGAAATGAATTAAGAGAGCAAATGAGATGAAAGACCTTTTTTCCATAATTTTATTTGTGCTCTTCATAATTATACATAATGATGGGATTCATTGTTACATATTTGTATGTGAACACAATATAACAATATGATTTGGCCAATACCATTCTCCAGTATTTCTTCCCTCCTTTCCTGCCTCTCTTCCCTTGGTCCTTACCTCTACCTAGTGATCTCCCTTTGATGTGAAAGACCATTTTGGTAAAGAAATACTGAAAAGAAACCAATCAGATCCTGGAAATAAAAGACACAGTGAATCAAATAAAAGATTCACTTGAAAGTATCACCAAAAAATTGGATTATGTAGAAAACAGAACTTCAGACATTGAAAACCATATATGAACTTGAACACTTGATATGCAATAAAGGAAAAACATTAAAGATCACGATCAGAATATACAAGAACACTAGGAAAAACACCAAGAGACAATACTTATGTGTAATTGGGACAGAAGAGAGGATAAAGATACTGGTTAATAGCATTAAGAATCTTCTCAGCTGGGGCTGGGATTGTAGCTCAGCGGTAGAGCGCTCGCCTCGCATGCGTGAGGCCCTGGGTTCGATCCTCAGCACCACATACAAAGCAATAAAATAAAGACATTGTGTCCATCTACAACTAGAAAATATTTAAAAAAAAAAAAAAAAAAAAAGAATCTTCTCAGCTGGGCATGGTGGCTCACGCCTGTAATCCCAGCACTTTGGGAGGCTGAGACAGGAGAATCGTGAGTTAAAAACCAGCCTCAGCAACAGCAAGGCACTAATCAACTCAGTAAGACCCTGTCTCTAAATAAAATAGAAAATAGGGCTGGAGATGTGGCTCAGTGGTCAACTGGCCCTGAGTTCAATCCCTGGTACCAAAAAAAAAAAAAAAAAAAAAAATCTTCTCTGTGAAATACAATTTTTTTCAATCTACAGAAATGAGATGGACATCTACTTAGAACCCTGGGGCACTGGGTTCAATCCTCAGCATCACATAAATTAAAAAAGGTATCATGTCCACTTCCAAATTTTTTTAAAAAGATAAACTAAAAGAATTCATGACCTGGGCTGGGGTTGTGGCTCAGTGGTTGAGCATTTGCCTTGCATGTGTGAAGCACGGGGTTCGATTCTCAGCACCACATATAAATAATTAAAATAAAGGTCTATTGACAACTGAAAAAAAAAAAAAGAATTCATGACCACTATAATAGCATTTGGATAGACAAGATCAAAAGAGAACTTCTCCAAGACACATCATAATCAAAATGCCTAACATAGAGAATAAGAAAAGAATATTAAGGGGCTGGGATCGTGGCTCAGTGGTAGAGCGCTTGCTTGCATGCATGAGGCACTGGGTTTGATCCTCAGCACCACATAAAAATAAATAAAGATACAGTGTGTCCATCTACAACTAAAAAAAAATTTTTTTAAATAAAGTTGTTAAAAAAAAAAAGAAAAGAATATTAAAGCTGTTAAGTGAAAAACATCATTTCACATTTAGAGGTAAACCAGTAAGGTTCACTTTTGACTTCTCAACTCAAGACTATAAAATGAAGGATGGCGTGGAATGAGATATTCCACGTTCTGAAAAAAAAAAAATTGCCAGCCAAGATTGCTACATCCAGCAAAGCCATCTTTCAAAAGTGAAAAAGAAAAACTTTTCATGATAAAGTAAAAGGGGGCTGGAGTTGTGGCTCAGTAGTACAGCGCTTGCCTTGCATGCATAGGACACTGTGTTCAATCTTCGGCACCACATAAATAAATAAAGGTACCATGTCCATCTCCAACTAAAAATTAAAAAAAAAGATAAACTAAAAGAATTCATGACCACTAAAACAGCACTACAAAAAATAAAGGTATACTAAACACAGAAGAACTCAAAACAAGCCCAGAGCTCCCAAATGAATGTTCTCTAAAAGAGCAATTAAATAAATGAAATTAAGACTGAATTAAACATAGAAAACAAAACAAAATGATACAAATTAACAACCATTTACCCAAAATAACACTGAATGAGACTGGCACAGTGGCACATGCCTGTAATCCCAGTGACTTGGGAAGCTGAGGCAGGAGATCACAAGTTCAAGGCCAGCTTCAGCAACTTAGATTCTGTCTCAAAATAAAAAAATAAAAAGGGCTAGGGATGTGGTTCAGTGATAAAGCATCTTTGGGTTCCATCCCTACTACCAAAATAACACCAACAACACTGAATGTAAATGTCTCAACTCTCTAATTAAGAGACACAGATTAGGGGCTAGGATTGTGGCTCAGTGGTAGTGTGCTTGCCTAGCATGTGTGAGGCACTGAGTTTGATTCTCAGCACCGCATATAAATAAATGAATAAAATAAAGATCCATCAACAACTCAAAAAAATTTTTACAAAGACATAGATTAATGGAATGAATTAAAAAACAAAATCCAACTATATGCTGTTTAGACTCATAGGCAAAAGCATCCACAGGCTGAAAATAAAAGAATGAAAAGAATAAATGCCATGCAAATAGTTAAAAATAAGCAGGAATGCCTATTCTTTTTTTTTTTTTTTTTTTTTTTGGTACCGGGGATTGAACTCAGGGGCACTCGACCCCTGAGCCACATCCCCAGCCCTATTTTTTTTTGTGTTTTATGTAGAGACAGGGTCTCACTGAGTTGCTTAGTGCCTCGCCATTGCTGAGGCTGGCTTTGAACTCGCGATTCTCCTGTCTCAGCCTCCCTAAGTGCTGGGATTACAAGCGTGAGCCACCGCGCCCGGCTAGGAATGCCTATTCTTTTTAAATTTATTTTTCCTTTTTTTTCAGACATTGATGGGCCTTTATTTTATACATTTATTTATATGCAGTGCTGAGAATCGAACCCAGTGCCACACACATGCTAGGCAAGTGCTCTATCACTGAGTGACAACCCCAGCCCCAGGAATGTCTATTCTTTTTTTTTTTTTTTAATTTTTTATTTTTTTAGTTGCAGGTGGACACAATATCTTTATTTTATTTATTTTTAATGTGGTGCTGAAGATTGAACTCAGTGCCTCACGCATATAAGACAAGCGCTCTACCACTGAGCCACAATCCCAGCCCGAATGTCTATTCTTATACCTGAAAAAAATCAGATTTTTAAGCAAAAATTAATCAGGAGAGACAAAGGATGTCACTAAATACTGATAAAAAGAACAATCCAATAAGAAATAAAATTAATAAAGATAATCCTGACCTAAATAATACTATAAACCAAATGGACATAACAGACATGTATAAAATATTTCATCCAAAAACAGTTGAATTCACGTTCTTCTAAGCAGCTCTTGGAATCTTTTCCAACATAGACCATATTCTAGATCACAATGTAAGCTTTAGGAAATACAATAAACAAACGGATATGCTGTGCATTTCATCCAATCATAATGGAATGAATTAGAAATCAACAGCAAAAAAAAATTAAGCAACCACATAAACACACAGAAAATGAATTTCTTTTAAATCAGAAATGGACCATAAAAATTGGAGGGAAATTTTAAAATTCCTAGAACCAAATGAGAATAGTGATACAACATACCAAAATCCCTGGAATACTATGAAGGCAGTTCTAAGAGGAAAGCTTACAGTAGTAAGTACCTATATTAAAAAGAAACAAAGATTCCCAAATAATCAATCTAATGGTACATCTCAAGGCCCTAGAAAAGCAGAAACAAACTAATTCCAAAACCAGTAGTAAGACAGGAAATAATTAATATCAGAGTTAAAATTAATGAAATTGGGGGGAGGGGACAAAGGATTCATGCAACAAAGAGTTGGTTCTTTGAAATAATAAGATTAACCAACACTTAGCCAAACTAACTGAAAGAGAGAAGACCCAAATCGAAAAAATTAGAGATGAAAAAGGAGATATTACCACAGATATTGCTGAAATCCAGAAGATCATAAGGAACTATTTTGAAAACTTATATTTCAATAAGTTGGCAAATCTAGATATTGACAAATTTATAAAAACTTATGATGGAACCAAAATGAACCAAAAGGATACAGAAAACCTAAACAGATCAATATCCAATCAACAAGATTCTAGCAATAATTAGTCTTGTAACAAAATAAAGTCTAGGACCAGATGGACTCCCACTTTAGTTCTACCAGACCTTTCAAGGAGAACTGATGCAAATTCTCTTGAAATTATTCCATGAAATAAAAAGGGAAGGAACAGACCAAAACTCATTCTATGAAGCTAATAACAGCCTAACATCAAAACTAGATAAAGACACATTAAAGAAAGAAAACTATAGACCAGTATCCCTGATGAACACAGATGCAAAAATCCTTAATAAAACATCAGCAAGCATGTCCAAAAACACATTAAGAAGATTATACACCACAATCAAGTTGGTTTTATTCCAGGGATGCAAGGTTTAATATATGTAAATCAATGCATGTAATTCATCACATAAACAGAATGAAGAATAGAGATTATATGATTATTTCAATAGATGAAGAAAAAGGTTTTGACAAAATGCAGCACCAATTCATATAAAAACACTGAAGAGGGGTTGGGGATATAGCTCAGTTGGTAGAGTGCTTGCCTTGCATGCATAAGCCCTGGATTCAATCCCCAGCACCACAAAAAGAAAAAAAGACAAGACAAGAAAAACACACCGAAGAAACGAGGTACAGAAGGAATGTATCTGGACAGCACAAAGGCTACATAGACAAACCCATAGTCAATATCATTCTGAACAGAGAAAAACTAAACACAGGGCTGGGGTTGAGGTTCAGTGGTAGAATGCTTGCCTAGCATGCATGAGGCGCTGGGTTCAATTCTAAGCACCACATAAAAATAAATAAAAGTATTGTGTCTGTCTACACTTAAAAGCAATATACAAAAGAACGGAAAGCATTTTCTCTAAAATCAGGACCAAGATGAGGATGTCAATTCTCACCACTCCTACTAAAAATATTTCTTGAAACTTTATTTAGCCAGACAAACTAGGCAGGAGAAGGAAATTAAAGGGATAAAAACAGGAAAAGAAATCAAACTATTTCTCTTTATTGATAATAAGATTGTCTATTTAGAAGATCCAAACACTCCTCCAGAAGACTTCTAGAGCTCATAAACAATTTAAGGAAAGTTGCAGGATACAAGAGCAACACACAAAAATTAGTTCTCCCATATTCAATAATGAGAAAGAAATTTAAAAATCTATTCCATTCACAAGAGAATTTTTAAAATCTTTGGAATGAATCCACCTAAGGATGTGAAAGACCTCTACAATGAAAATTATAAAACACTACAGAAAGAAATTGAAGACCTTAAAAGATGGAAAGACCTACCATGTTCATGGATAAGCAGAATTAATATAATCAAAATGGCCATATTACCAAAAGCAATCTATGGATTCAATGCAATCCCTATCAAAATACTAATGATATTCTTCACAAAACTAGCAAAAATAATCTTAAAATTTATATGGAAAAATAAAAGAACAAGATTAGCTAAAGCCATTCTGAGCAACAAGAGTGAGGATACAAGCACCACAATACCTGATCTCAAATTATACTACAGACCTACAGTAACAAAAACAGCATGGTATTGACATAAAACCATATATGAATATCAATGTAATAGACTAGAAGACATAGAGACAAATTCATATAAACACAGTCATCTGATCCTTGATAAAAGTACCAAAAGCATAAGCTGCAGAAAAGATAGCCTGTTTCACAAATGGTACTGGAAAATATGGATAGCTAACTAGATCACTATCATGAAAAATCAACCCAAAGAGGATCAGAGACCTGAAACAGTGAAACTGCTTTCCAGCAAATATATGAACAACATCCTAACACACTGGCATGGGCACTGACTTCCTTAGACCCCTAAAGCTCAAAAAGTAAAACCAAGAATCAGTAAATGAAATATTACATTAAAAAGCTTCTGCAAAATAAAGAAACAATTAAGAATGTGAAGAGATGGGGCTGGGGTTGTGGCTCAGTGGTAGAGCACTTGCCTTGCATGTGTGAGGCACTGGGTTCGATTCTCAGCACCACATATAAATAAATAAAATAAAGATCCATTGACAACTAAAAAAATATTAAAAAAAAAAAAAAAGAATGTGAAGAGAGCCTACAGAATGGGGGAAAATCATTGTCAGGAAGTCTTCTGAAGGGGATTAATAACCAGAATACATAAAGAACTCAAAAACTTAACACTAAGAATGCTAATAACTCAATAAGTGAATGAAATATCTAAAGAGATATTACTTAACAGAAATACAAATGGCCAATAAGTATAGGAAAAAATGTTCAACATCCTTAGCAATCAGGGAGATGTAAATCAAAACTACACTGAGATTTCATTTCACCCCAGTCAGAATGGCAATCATCAAGAATACAAATAACAAAAATTGCAAGCAGGGATGTAGGGGAGAAGGTAAACTTATACATTGTTAGTGGGACTACAAATCTGTACAACCAATTTGGAAAGCAGAATAGAGATTCCTCAAAAGACTAGGAATACAACCACCTTATGATCCAGCTACCCCATTCCTTTATATTTATCTAAGATCTATAATCAGCATACTATAGAGATACCTATAAAACAATGTTTATAAGACTACAATCCACAATATACAAGTTATGAAATCAGCCTAGGTGCCCATTAGTAGATGAATGGATAAATAAAATGTAGCATATATAGGGCTGGGATTGTAGCTCAGTGGTAGAGCACTTGCCTTGCATGCGTGAGGCACTGGGTTCGATCCTCAGCACCACATAAAAATAAATAAATAAAATAAAGATATTGTGTCCATCTATAACTAAAAACATATTTTTTTAAAAAATGTAGCATATATGGGGCTGGGGTTATTGGCGCAGTGGTAGCGTGCTCGCCTGGCATGCGTGAGGCACTGGGTTCGATCCTCAGCACCACATAAAAATAAAATAAAGATATTCTGTCCACCTACAACTAAAAAATAAATATTTTTTTAAAATGTAGCATACATAAACAATGGCATTCTATTTACCCATAAAGAATGAAATAATGTCATTTGATAGTAAATTGATGGAATTGGAAAATATCATGCTAAATGACATATGTCAGACTTAGAAAGTCAATGGTTGAATATTTTCTCTCATGTGGAAGCTAGAGGGACAAAAAAGGAATAAAAATGGGGAATCTCCCCAAAATAGAAGGGAGAGCAGTAGAGAAGTAGTAGGAGACCAAGTGAGGGAGAAAGGAAGAAAAAGAGTGAGAACTGGGAAAAATATTGACCAAATTATGCTATATGTATGCATGAATATATCACAGTGCATTCTAATTTTGTATGTAACTATAATTTGCCAATTAAAAAACAACATATAGAAAGAAAACCAACAGAATATAGGAAGGGAATTAGGGGTGAGGGAGAAGGGAAGAAAACAGGATAATACTGGGGATTGAAATGGAGAAAATTATGTTATATGCATTTAGGAATATGTCAAAATGAATCCCACTATTATATAACTCAATGTATTCAAAATAAAATTTTTTAAAATTATCCTTAAAAAAAAGGATAGTGTGCATGTCATTTAAATCTCCAACATTATCAATAGAGATTGAGTTTACCTTATGTCATAGCAATCAAGACTCCCCAGCACTGAGGCTAAGGCACTACATCAATGTATTAGTTATTAACTGCTTCTATAACAAATTTCTACAAATGTGCTACCTTAAAATAAAACAAATATAATACATTATAATAAAAAATGCTCAGTTGGTCTTTCTAGGATGAAATAAATGTTCAGTGTAGAGGGATGTATTCCTTTCTGTAGGCTCTACAATAGAATTTATTTCCTTGTAATGAAATTTCCAGCTGTAGGGGCCACCAAAATTCCTTGATTCATGGCCCCCTTTCTCCTTTTGGCCAGCAAAGTTGAATCTCCAGTAGTTACATCTCTCTGATCATTCTTCTGTGGTTACACCTCCTTCTGTCTCTAAACTCAACTTTGAAAGAGTCACTAATTTTAAGGACTGTTATGGCTTGGATTTGGAATGCACCCCTGTGTTGAAGTTTTGGTCACCAATGCAGCAATGTTCAGAGTTGGTGCGTTGGGGAAGTGATGTATCAAGAGGACTCTAACTTCATCAATGGATTAACCCATTGATGGATTCACAGCTGAATGAACTACAGGGTGGTGGTAGAAACTAGGAGGTGGGATCTAGCCCAAGGAAGTGCTTCCAACTGTATCTTGATAACTGTATCCAATAACCAACTGTATCTGATAACCAACTGTATCTTGTCCTTGGCTCCTATTTCTCTCTGTCACACTCCTTACCAAAAGGTAAGCAACTTTGCTTATCCACACCTTTTCCACCATTATGTGCCATATTCAATATAGGCCCAAAATCAACAGATCCAGAGGACAGTGGACTGAAATCTCTCAACCATGAGACAATCTTCCTTCCATTAAGTATTTTTTCCTCAGGTATTTTGACACAGTGATGAAAAGCGAGCACAAGGACACATGCAATTATATTGGAATCACTTAGACAACATAGGATAATATCAAGGCGCTTAACCTAACCCATTCTACAAAGTTTCTTTTGCTATATGAGGTAACATTCACAACTTCTAGAGATTAGGAAATGGATATATTCAGGGCCATAATTCCACCTCAATGACTCTTAAGGCTTCTATCCTCCACCTTCCCATTCTCAGGAATACTAAAGAAACCAGCCCTCACTACTCCAATATTACCTCTCCAGAACTGGAAATGGGGCAGATGACCTAGTTGTTGTTCTGTATGACTTTTGGATCTTTCTTCTTTCACCTTTCCCAAAATCTCTAGTTTTGAATTTCACACTATGAGATTATATGTAATCTGACGGTTGCTCACATGTATGAAGCACAAGCTCTTTATCTTTATTTTTTGAAATTTTGAACTTATGGCTCACTTTCTGCTACACTTCTAGACTTTTTTACATTCTTGAAATTTTAGTGTGTCCACTCAAATGAGCCTGGTTTACTCACGTCTGCCAGGACCTCTCCCCTCTCGTGGCTCATTCCCAGTAGTATACTGTTAAATTGTTCTCCCAACGTCTGCAGTTGCTGCCCCATTTTTCTGCTCTTAAATACAGAGAAATTCTTGGATCATGTTGTCTATACTGTCTCTGATTCCTCTAGCCTCCTTCTACTTTGCCCACCTCTCTTTAATCCAGTTACCTTCCACCACAGAAAAAGCAGTCGACACCTTCAGGAATGCCTATGTCGTTTACTAAACACAAGACTCAATTCTTTTTTTCTGGCCCCAAGGCTGCTGCTACCACATTTACACACCTGATCATTCATATACTCACAACCCTGTACATACAATCACATTTAAATTGTCCATAAATGTCCCTCAGTTCCTGTCACCATCCCAGGCGCCGTCACCCCCACATCCGGCTCCTGTACCAGTTTTACAACTGCTCCCAGGGCTCCCACAGGGTCGCTCGGGCAGGCGCACACCAGTCCAGTACGGTCCATACGCCTTTGCTGGCAAAGCCCCTCACTCCCTAATCCCCGGACCGACTCCGCGGGGTCATTGTCATTCCGCTTCCGGGTGTCGGACTCACCTACCCGAACCCAAGGTCATCTGGAATCGTGGAACGCCCGGCGCGGATTCCCGTGCGATCTGTCTTGGTCCCCGAAGGTGCCTAGCGTAGACTTCCGGTTGCGGGGCCGCGGTGCACCCTGGGAAGTGTAGTCTCGGGCGCTCTCAGTCCGCCGGCCCTTCCTTTGGACTCCTTCCCTCCGCTTGGGAAAGACCAACGCCCAACGCCGCTGAGGTGTGTGGGTGAGAGCTTCTGCGTTCCAGCCTCAGTTAGAATGCTTTAACTGAGCTCTACGCTGCCGCAGCTCTGCCACCAGCGCCCAGCCCTGGGAACGAGAACGATTACGCAAGGCCTCTGAGACCTGGAAGTAGAATTGGGTCGAACGATTCCTGGGAAACGTAGTCCAGAGCCGGGGAAGCCAGAGTAACGCCTCGGGATGGTGCAATTCCTTTCAGCGCGGAGCTGGCTCCGTGGGTCACTGATAGATGTGGTGTGGCTGGAAGGTCTTGTAAGACGAGTCACCACGGCAGCGAGTCTGTACGGTCTCGGCCCCAACCTGGGCCCAGCTGTGTGAATCCCTTACCGCATCACCCCGGGTTTGGCACAAGGTGAAGAGGAAAGAGAGCTAATGAGTCCGGACTGGATGCATGGCCCCTAGGGCGTCCCCTGCCTGGGAATTCCGGAGAACTCCTCCTTGTATCTGAGTGTGGTGTCCCACCCATCCTCAAATATTTAACTTAGCCCCATCATCCAATTGTCCTTAAATTGTTTTAAGTTGATATTCGTGATTACTTTTTATTTTATAAGCATTGTTCATGCTGTTCTTTTTGCTTTAGTTAACACATGCCAGCTTTGTTCATTTGCTTCCTTCCCTGCATGTATAACATTTGGATTTATATCTAAACTGTTGGACAGAGGAGAAATTTCTTTCGGTATTTTCAAACTCATCAAGTAATCAAGTTTTTCTTTCTTAAAAATTTTTTATTGTGAAATAGATTATAATTGGAAAAGGTGCATAAAAGGCGTAAGTGCAGTATAACTCCACCCAAAGAAGTCAGACACTGTTAGTCTCAAGAAGAAATGACCTCACCATGTGATCATTTCGGATCCCGAGAGCCCAGCTGAATACTATACTGACATTTAGGGTATTAATATCTTGACTTGGACTGGGGTTGTAGCTCAGTGGTAGAGCGCTTGCCTAGCATGTGTGAGAAACTGGATTCGATTCTCAGCACCGCATAAATAAATACATAAATACAGTAAAATCCATAGACAACTAAAAAAGTATTTTTTTTAAATTCAACTTGTCGGTTTTTTTTTTTTTTTTTTTTTGGACTGGAGATTGAACTCAGGGACACTCGACCACTGAGCCAAATCCCCAGCCCTATTTTTGTGTTTTATGTAGAGACAGGGTCTCACTGAGTTGCTTAGCACCTCCCCGTTGCTGAGGCTGGCTTTGAACTTGCGATTCTCCTGCCTCAGCCTCCCTAAATGCTGGGATTACAGGCTTGCACCACCGTGCCCGGCTAACTTGTCGGTTTTTATCTGTTGAAATTTACATACCTGCAATCAAATTGTATGAACCTTCTATCTTGGTTAGTGGTTAAACTCCTAACTGGATTAATTTGAAACCCCTAACAAAAGGCCTTGCAGAAGGAAATAGTAAGCTGAACCAACCACAAAAATTATTTTCTTCAGTTACTTCTGTGTCAGGAGATTCCAAAGCCAAAACTTATGCCCCCAAGTTTAATGGGTCACTGGGAGGCTCACAATGAAATGATACAAAGAAAAATCAAGCAAAATAAAATGCACATGGGAGCTGGGTGCATACCTGTAATTCCAGCAAGTAGGGAGGCGAAAGCAAGAGGATCACAAGTTTGAGGCCAGCCTCAGCAACTTTGCAAGGCCCTAACCAACTTAAAGAGAACCTGTCTTAAAATAAATAAAAAGGGCTCAGAGGTAAAGAGGCCTGGGTTCAATCCTCACTACAAAAAAAGGGATGGGGCAAGACCAGGGAAATCCAATTCAACCCTTTCAAGATTCCTTTCCCAGTGGAGCCATACGTGATATTGAATTAGGACAACACATATGAGATGTTATTAACCAGGGAAGTTCATTAGATTCTGTGCTCAGGATTCTTCCTGGGGGCCTGTCACCTAAGTGGCGCCTGTGTGATGCATACCAGAATTTCAGATTCCCAGAAGGAAAGCACGTGTTTAGCATGAACCATATTACTTGCACAAGTAGATTAGGCATAGTGAGTAACTTTCTTCAGTTCATATGGTGGGAACCCTTCAGAAATCTAAGTTCTAGATGCAAGAGAGGAACTAACCTTCTAAGTAGTCTTTCTAAAGTTAAGTTGTCACAGGTTGATTGTGTTAACTTTTCTGTACATGACTGTGCTATAAAAGCTGTCTGGTTTTCAATAACAACCACAAATTACAAGGCATGTGAAAAAGGAGAGTAAAATTAAAACAAACAGAGCTCTACTCAGATATCATCCAGAGGTTGGAAATCAAAATAACTGATTAACATTTTATTTATTTATTTATTTGGTACTAGGGATTGAACCCAAAGGCACTTAACCACTGAGTCACATCCCCAGCCCTTTTTATTTTTTTATTTTGAGATGGGACCTCACTAGGTTGCTTATAGCCTCACCAAGTTGCTGAGGCTGGCTTCAAACCTGCGAGTCTCCTGCCTCAGCTTCCTGAGCCAATGGGATTACAGGCAGGTGCCCTAATATTTTAAAAGCTCTAATGCCCTAAAGCTCTAATGCAGTGTTGTTTTTTTAAAAAATTCTTTAGTTGTCTTTATTTTTTAAAATTTATATGTGGTGCTGAGAATTGAACCCACTGCCTCGCACACGCAAGGCAAGTGCTCTACTGCTGAGCTACAACCTCAGCCCATGCAGTGTTTTTAACCAGGGGTGATTTTGCTCTCCAGGAGGCATTTGCTACTATCTGAAGAAGTGCAATTGGCATCTAGAGGGTAGAGGCCAGGGATGCTGCTAAAAATACTAAAAGCACAAGGATAACTTTCCACAATGAAGAATTATGAATAGTGTTAAGCTTGAGAAATCATTAGTAATGAAGGCAGTGTTATTAGTTAAGGATAGAGAGATTGATTAGTGGAACAGAATAGAATCCAGAAAATAGACCCACACAAATAAAACCATTTGATTTTAAACAAAGATGCAAAACAATTTAAGGAAGAAAGTGTTCTTTTTAACAAATAACGTTGGAACAACTGATCATCTAAAGATGTAAAATATAACCCTGAATCTTTTAAACAATGGAAACATAGAAAATGGAACATAGTGAAACATAAACCTCAATGTGAATGGCTAAGAATTTTAAAAGACTGCAGATCTATGAAGGACAGAATGCATATATAAGCTATGAAAATGAAGAGGAGAGATGGGTGAGGTGTTGAATGAGTGATAATCCGAGCTACTAGGGAGGCTGAGGTAGGAGGATCCACAAATTCAAAGCAGCTTGGAAAACTTAGTGAGACCCTGTCTCAAAAGAAAAAAAATAAAAAGGGCTGTGGATGTAGCTCAGTTGGTATAGCACCCTTGGGTTTAATTTGCAGTACTACTGCAAGTAAGAAAGAAAGAGAGAGAGAGGGAGGGAAGGAAGGGAGAGAAGGGAGAAGAATATAGTCGTTTAAGAGCTGCTTAAGAGCTAGGGTTATAGCTCAGTGGTAGAGTGCTTGCCTCACACATGTGAGGCACTGGGTTCAATCCTCAGCACCACATAAAAATATAAAGAAATGAAGATGTTGTGTCCATCTATAACTAAAAAAATATTCTTTAAAGAGCTTCTTAAATGAAAGATGGCATTGATAAAAGAGGAATAATAACAAAAATATTCACATTGACTAAAAAAGTGCACTGAAAAACAATGTTGTCAGCTCTCTCACTGAACATCTATGCTACCTGGTTCTCATTCACCCATTTGGATAGAGCCTCCTTTACATTTCTTCTACCTACCATGCTCTCTTGTTTCAACTGAAAGATTTCATCTACTTTGATGATATGATAGCCTATCTGTGAAAAAGTGACATAAAACTTGAATTTTAATTCAATTACCACCTCAAAAGTGAGACTTAGCCTTGATATTTAAGGAAGTTACCATATAAATTGAACAAAGCAAAAGTAAACAGCCTTTCGTATGCAATCATATAGCAAAGGTCTTCAGACTATCCAAAGCCTGCATCTCAAAACTGTATGTCTTATCCCTGTAAAGTTTCTAAATATTATGAACAGGAGACACCATGTTACTTTCAAATTTTGGATTATACGGAGAAGTAATCATACCAAATATGGCTGTGCTGCTGTTACTCTTCATCATTATATCTCTGTACATCTTCCTCTGAACATATTTTAATTGTGGCTGATGCTGCTGGTTGAATTAAACAATCACATCCCCGAATATTTACTCAACCAATGTCTCCTAAAAAAGAGAAGAGAAGGGCTGGGGTTATGGCTCAGTGGTAGCACGTTTGCCTAGCACGCATGAGGCACTGGGTTCGATCCTCAGCACCACATAAAAACAAAATAAAGATATTCTGTCCACCTACAACTAAACAATAAATATTTAAGAAAAAGAAAGAGAAGAGAAAATGCCTACGGCCAGGATCCTGTACATAAACTATAAAAGGAATCCTGTCCAAAAATTATACTGACTGAGGCATTGGCCTGTGCTTACAATCCCTGCTACTCAGGAGGCTGAGGCTGGAGAATCACACATTAGTAGCCATCCTAGGCAATTTAGCCAGAAACTTTCTCAAAATAATTATTTAAAAAGAGCCATAATGGGGGCTGGGGTTGTAGCTCAGCGGTAGAGCGCTTGCCTCGCATGCGTGAGGCCCTGGGTTCGATCCTCAGCACCACATACAAAGCAATAAAATAAAGATATTATGTCCATCTAGAATTTTAAAAAAAAAAAAAAGAGCCATAATGGGGCTGAGGTTGTGGCTCAGTGATGGAGTGCTTCCCTAGCATGTGTGAGGCACTGGGTTCGATTCTCAGCACCACATATAAATAAATGAATAAAATAAAGGTTCATCAATCCATATGCAGTAAAATGAAACTAAACCCCTATCTCTCACCATGCACAAAACTCAACTCAAAGTGGATCAAAGACCTAGGAATTAGACCAGAGACCCTGTGTCTAATTGAGGAGAAAGTAGGTCCAAATCTTCATCACGTGGGATTAGGCCCTGAATTCCTTAACAAGACTCCTATAACACAAGAAATAAAAGCAAGAATCAATAAATGGGATGGACATAAAAACTTCTTCTCAGCAAAAGAAACTGTCAATGAGGTGAACAGAGAGCCTACATTCTGGGAGCAAATTTTTGCCACACGTGCATCAGATAGAGCACTGATCTCCAGGATATATAAAGAACTCAAAAAACTTAACACCAAAAAACAAACAACCCAATCAATAAATGGGCTAAGGAGCTGAATAGAAACCTCTCAGAAGAAGATATACAATCAATAAACAAATATATGAAGAAATGTTCAACGTCTCTAGCCATTAGAGAAATGCAAATAAAAACTACTCTCAGATTTCATTTCACCCCAGTCAGAATGGCAGCTATCCAAAATACCAGCAACAATAACTGCTGGCAAGGATGTGGGTAAAAGCCACACTCAAACATTGCTGGTGGCACTGCAAACTGGTGCAACCAATCTGGAAAGCAGTACGGAGATTTCTTAAAAAACTTGGAATGGAACCACCATTTGATCTAACTATTCCACTCCTTGGCTTATACCCTAAAGACTTAAAAACAGCATACCACAGTGACGCAGCCACTTCAATGTTTATAGCAGCTCAATTCGCAATTTCAAAATTGTGGAAGCAACCAAGATGCCCTTCAATAGATGAATGGATAAAGCAACTGTGGTACATATACACGATGGAATATTACTCAGCAATAAAAGAGAATAAAATTATGGCATTTGCAGGTAAATGGATGGAATTGGAGAACATTATGCTAAGTGAAGTAAGCCAATCTCAAAAAACCAAATGCCGAATGTTTTCTCTGATTAGTGGATGCTGATACATAAGGGGGGGGTGGGAATGGGGAACATAGGAGAAATGGAGGAACTCTGGATGGGACAAGGGGGA
>PVHX01023780.1:0-25266 GCA_004024805.1 Geosciurus inauris
AATCTGGTCAGACCTACCTGGGTCTATCCTGGGAGTTCCCTGACACTGATCTGAGTTTTAAAATTGTTCTCAGCTTTTCTCCCACCAGCATGTTAGATGATGACTGCTCTTTCTTTTTTTTTTTTGATACCGGGGATTGATTCAGGGGCACTCGATCACTGAGCCACATCCCCAGCCCTATTTTGTGTTTTATGTAGAGACAGGGTCTCACTGAGATGCTTAGCACCTCGTCCTTGCTGAGGCTGGCTTTGAACTCGCCATTCTCCTGTCTCTGCCTCCCAAAGTGCTGGGATTACAGGTGTGTGCCACCGCGCCCCGCCACTGCTCTTTCTTTCCAGCTGTCATTGAACAGATTTCCTGAGCACTAGGTAGATACCTCTTCTTGAAATAGTCCAATAACCCATCCAAACATGGGGCTGGGGCAGTGGCATTATTAGGCCCAGGACCTTAGGCTTTTAGAATACAAATTCCAGAGTAGCTTGCTACCCTTATCTGAAGTCAAGATGTCTTTCCACAGGTCCAAGGAAAGCATTTTCAAATCACTTGGGGTTTGGGGCTTTATTTCCCCGTCTTACCTGCCTTTCTGATGTCATTGACCTGGGTTGGCCCTGGATGTTCACCCTGCCTTCAGAATCTCTCCAGTTCTAAAAAAGCTAAAGGTCACTATCATTTGATAAATTCAGCAGATTCCATTTTATTTCAGTTCCAGTCTTATTTAAGTTCAAACAACAGACTCCTTTATTAAAGAAAAGAATGTGGCATCCTTCCTTGAAAATCATTTCCATCTGTAAATCCATCTTCCAGCTGTATCTGTGTATAACAAGGTAACTGAGATTAGTCCCCTAACCTAATAATAGGAACTTGATGGGTGTTGGGATTTGGGGACTGGTTTCATTTTCTTCTTCAGATTTGCCTGTGTTACTTAATTTTTTTAAAAAAGGAATATGTGTCTTTTTTTCCCCCTAAAATCCATCAAGTCATTCCAAGGGAAAAGAATAGAGAAATAAACACAGTGTCCCAGCTATCCCCCTAACAGAGTTGTGTGAACTGAGTGAGCCCTGAGCACCATCAGTCATAAAATCTCTGAGGTAAAGGGCCCTCAGTCTGCCCCTGGCCTCAGATTATCTCCTGTCTATCAAATCTGTTGTTTGCTTGTGGCTGGGTTTTATTTTGACCCAGTGACCTACTTTCCTACAGGTCTTGAGTAGCTCACCTGAGCTCTTTACCAGGTTACTGTATCTTTTCTCCCTGCTGGGTCATTTGAGGAGGTCCTCACAGCCCAGCACAAGTGTTACCTAGAACAGCGGCCATTAGTGGAAAAGCTACTTCCCCCTCACAATCAATGTTTGCAAACAAAACGTGCCCCTCATCAAATCTTCACTTGCTGGGAAGCTTTTGCCTGGCTGCCCAAGATAAGATGCTTGCTATATTGTGTGGCCAATTTAATTAGGCATAACAAAAACTAGAACTGTGTCCTGCCCTTACAAGGAAAAGACATTAAACTCTGCCTGCCACAGCCTGACCTAAGGTCACATTCAACTGTGATCAGATGGCTGATCAGGTAGCTGTTTCACGGAAGTGAAAGGGTTGCTTTGTCAACAGTCTCCGTGTGGAGGACCAGAGTTCTTGCCACTCTCTCCTGCCTCTTTCCATAGGGAAGGGTACATTTCTCACATACCTTTGCCAGATCATAGTTTTTCTGGGAGCTAAGCCAAGTGCTCCCATCCTTTGGGAACTGACCCCAGAAGAGATATTGTGTGAACTTTTGCTCTCTGGTTGAGCAAGCTCCAAAAGTCAGCTGGGTGAGCCCAGGGAAGGGCAGGGTTGAGTTGGAGTCATCCTATTTATTTCATCACAGTCTACGTTAAACAAAGGGTTTGTGTTTGCAATTCCCTGATGATGAAATCCAATGACAGGAAAGCCATGCGCCCGGGTCCTGTTGTAATGGCTGATCCTCTGGGCCCCTTTGATCTCAGTCTCCCCGCCCCCAAGTTTACTCCACAGAGCGGTGCAGAAGGTGATGTTTCCTCAAAAACCCAATCTCTGCTTTGAAGAGGTTTTCAGTTCTAGAAGAAGCCCTTTGAACTTGGCTATCTTGGACAGTTTTCTTGGCCATTGTAACAGGGTGTCTGAAAGGCACTCCAAAGAGACATTGACATTGGTTTCTAATATGACCTTTATTCCAGGAGCCTGAGCCAGTCTGGTCAAGGAGTGGCGCCCTTGAAGTAGACAGCATATGGAGAGAGGTGGAGAAAAAGAAGGAAACGGGGAAGATATAGTCTCTGTAGCCAAGGAGCTAGTAAGGGTGAGATTCTTTATCCGTGAGAAAGGCAGGAGGAGCTAGAGGATGACTTTCAGGAGGAAAGCCAAAGGTGGCATCCTTTTTTATTTTTTTAAATTTTTTTTTGTACTGGGGATTGAACTCAGGGGCACTCGACCACTGAGCCACATCCCCAGCCCTATTTTGGGTTTTATGTAGAGACAGGGTCTCACTGAGTTGCTTAGTGCCTCGCCATTGCTGAGGCTGGCTTTGAACTCGCGATTCTCCTGTCTCAACCTCCCTAAATGCTGGGATTACAGGCTTGAGCCACCGTACCCGGCTGGCATCATTTATTTTAAGGGGGATATCCTCTTTTCCTCTCTTTGACAGATCAATCCCAACTATACAATTTCAGATCCCAAAATCACAATTTCTTTCTCACATAGTAAGCCATCTGTAAGCAGTCTGGTGGCTTCACAGTATCTGAGACCCAGGATCTTGTGTCTTGTTGCCACTCTTCTTGACTGTGTGGTTCAATATGGCCTCACTCCTGTCAGTATTTACCCAGGAAGGTAGGGGAATGGAGAGTTGCACCATGGGAAGTTTACAGGTCCCTTCTACTCCTATCCCATTGGGCAGAACTTAGTCACATGGCCACCTTTGATTGCAAAGCATACTGGGAAATGTAGTTTCTATTCTTGGAATCCATGAATCCAGCTAAAAATTTATGGTTCTATTATTAGAGAAGGAGAGACTGATTGGCAGGAGAAGAGGGACAGCCAAGGGTCTTTGCACTCATCACCACCCTGTGTAGTAGTAAGAACTGACCTAGGAATGAACACAGGCAGCAACGACAACAGGACTCCCCCAAAAAGCTTCCCAGTGACCTGCTGTAAAACATTTTAAAGTCCCACGTATTAGGCCCTATGGGTTCAGAGTCCGTTTTCTAAAATCTCAATTCCAGCTGGACCTGCATTTCCCTTTCTTGCTCAGGAAAGTTGAACTTGGAAGTTGAGTGTCAATGAGCTGCTCTCCAGGCATTTGTACTTAACATCAAGTATGGATGTACAAAATACTCCAGACAGCATGAATTTAAAACAGGTAGGATTCCTTTTGTTTTATAGCCCCACTTTCTCTCTGCCTCCCCCTTCCATCCATTTAGGCTAGGATGCAGGAGTTCCACAGTCTTAGCAGGAATGAGGTCTCTCTGGGGCCTTATTACCCTGTCCACGTGGAGCCCTCTCAGGCTTCATGCAAGATGTCCTTCAAAGGGTTTCAGGGCAGGGGCTGCAGGGAGCAGAGGTAGCACCGAGAGCTCTTATGTAATGTGGTAAACAAATAGCAAACGGGCGTTTCATTTTCCATTAGCCAGAGAAGCATTTTATTTCCACTAGAAATGGGAGCAGACGTGAAAGCAATTAGTGTTAGTGGGTTTACAGTGCTGTCCCTGGAGCCAGCAAAATCCTAAGGCCAGATGTCTGTACTTTACTGGTTCCTTATTCAGAGAACATTTGTGAGTTCTTTCCACCCCTGCCCATCTTTGCCTCCTTCCAAAAAGACCCAAAATATCACAGTTGGGAGAACAGAATATTCCCTGAATATCAGAAGTAGGAGGCTTGTTCTTTGGAGATAGAGAAGGTTGCCTCCAAATTTGGGGATGGGAGGCCAGGAGTGACAGGAAAAATCTTCCCAGCTCTGGAACCTTCAGGCCTCTGATGATTGGGACTTGAAGCAGAGATGTACTTCTACATTTCTTTTTTTTTTAAATTTTTTTAGTTGTTGATGGATCTTTATTTTATTCATTTATTATTTATATGTGGTGCTGAGGATCGAACCCAGGGCCTCACGCATGCTAGGCAAGCGCTCTACCCCTGAGCCACAGCCCCAGCCCACTTCTACATTTCTTTGTCTTTAACCCTGACCTTTCCTACCCCTTATGCACATAGAATAGGAAAGAGAAGACTCCACACAAAATAGAAGCCCTGAATGCCCGCCCCTATACACACCCACACCCACACACACATACACACAGGAATAATGTGATCCAAATTCGCTCCATCTCCAGCCCCATGATGTCCTTTGGCACCGCCATTAACACCAAAGCCCTGGAATTCACCACTTGAAATACATACCAATTTTCCAGGGCTCAGAAGATCTATGTAAAATGTCTCATGTTTATACTGATCACATGTTAACAAAATTTTGGATAGACTGGGTTAAGAGCAATGTACAATTAAAATTAATTCCACTTGCTCCTTTTTGCCTTTTTTAATGAGGTTCAGGAAAATCAAGCCTCCTACTTGGCCATAGCAAGAAAGTAGAACTGTTGTTGGAGCCCCCATATTTTGGATGCCGCAGTTAGAATGCCAAGGAGATATATATTTTTTTCTATTAGGGATTGAAGCCAGGGGCATGCTACCACTGAGCTAAATCTCTAGCTGTTTTTATTTTTTTATTTTGAGACAGGGTCTCACTAAGTTGGCCTGGAACTTGTCATCCTCCTGCCTCAGCCGCCCCAGGAGCTGGCGTGCGCTACCCTGCCTGGCTGAATTCCAAGGATTTTTAAAGCTTTATCATATATTTTGTCTCATTTGCTCCTTATAAAACTCTTGTGAAAGGCAGGAAGCTTGGGCAAGTCCTTGGCCTTCCTGGCTGGTTGCAATTTCCCTCAGTTCTAAGAAGGAGATAGACTAGGTGACCATTTATATGAGTCCTTGTCTTTGTGACTTCCTAGTCACAAGAAAGGGCTGAGCCTGGATGAGACTTTTCCCCTTGGGACTTCTTAACTGGCTTTCTAACTTGCAACATTATGCAAAATCTTTTCCAGACGTCTCCTATGTGCATTAAATGATGTCAATATTTTTGACATCCTAGGAATTTATTTCGGGTCTCATTTAAAATTAGACTTTGATTTCATACTGTCATCATGTAGCATTTTTTAGCTTTTAAAAATGTGGAAACATTCAATCTTTCCACTTTTATCCCTGCAAAAAAAAAATCATGTATTCACGAGTTGTACCACCATCGCTACAATCAACCTTAGAGCATTTCATTCCCCCAACAAGAAACCGTTAGCAATTACTCTCCCAGCCTCCCTCTACTGCAACCCTAGGCAAGCTGTAATATTTGTTTCTATAGATTTGCCCATTCTGAAAATTTCATAGAAGAGAGATCGTTTTTGGGGGGAGGCTTTTTCCACATCATAATATTTTCAAAATTCATCCACATTGTAGCATATATTCATTCTTTTTTATGGCTGAATAGACACCCTTGTATGGATGTTCTACCTTTTGTTCACCCATTCACTAGTTGATAGACATTGGGTTGTTTCTATCTGTGGCTATGGTTAATAGTGCTGCCGTCAATTCACAGTAGCCAAACTGTAGAACCAACCTAGATGCCCTTCAATACATGAATGGATAAAGAAACGGTGGTATATATACACAATGGAATATTACTCAGCAATAAAAGAGAATAAAATTATGGCCTTTGCAGGCAAATGGATCGAGTTAGAGAATATCATGCTAAGTAAGCCAATCCCAAAAAAACCAAAGGCTGAATGTTTTCTCTGATAACTGGATGCTGATCCATGGCATGGGATGAATAGAGGAACTTTGGATTGGCCAAAGGGAGGGAAGAGGGGGCATGGAGATAGAAAAGATGGTGGAATGAGATGGTTATCATTACCCTAGGTACATGTATGATTGCATGAATGGTGTGACCCTACTTTGTGTACAACCAGAGAAGTGAAAAATTGTGCTTCATTTCTGTAAAATGAATCGAAGAGCATTCTGCTGTCATGTATAATTGATTAGAACAAATTAATTAAAAAATAGTGCTGCTGTGAACATTTATGTGCACATATTTGTTAGAATACCTGTTTTCAGTTCCTTTGGATGGATGCCTAGGAGTGGAATTTCTGGGTTATGTGGTCACTTTATGATTAGCTTTTTGAGGAACTGCCAGAATGTTTTCCTAAATGGCTACACCCTTGTCCTTTGCTAAATGGCTACACCCTTGTCCATTCCTACCAGCACTATTCTAGTTACATTTATACCAACCCTTGTTATTTTCTATTTGATCATCGTCACTTTTAGTCTAAGTGAATTGATATCTCGTTGTGGTTTTGATTTGCCTTACCTTAACAACTAATGGTGTTGAGTATTTTCACAAGTTTATTGGCTATTTGTATGTCTTCCTTGGGGAAATGCCTATTCAGATCTTGGCCTGTTTTAATTTCATTTATCTTTTTATTATTGAATTGTAAAATTATTCCTATATGATGGATATAGTTCCCTTCTCAGATACAGGATTTGCAAACATTCTCTCTCATTCTCTGGGTTGTTTTATACTTTCTTGATGATGTCCTCTAAAGTACAAGTACTTTTTTTTGAGGAAGTCCAATTTATCTCACTTGCTTTCTCTCTTTAAATGTTTAGTTTCTGGCTTTGGGTGACATTTCTGAAAAGGCTTTGCCTAACCCCAGGTCTCAACTTTTTACTCTTCTGCTTCCTTCTAAGAACTTTATAGTTTTTAGCTATTACAGTAAGGCTCTTGATCCATACTGAATTAATTTTTGTGTATGGTGTGAGGAAAGGGTCTGGTTTCATTCTTTAGATGTGGGTATCCTGTTTTCTCAGCACCTCTTGTTGAAAAGACTTTTTTTTTTCATTGAATTATCTTGGCACCCTCGTTGAAAATCAATTGACCATAAGAATGAGAATTTATTTGCAGACTCTTAATTCTATTTCATTGATTCATTGGTTCATACTTGCACCAGTACACCATTGTTATTACTTTATCTTTGTAGCTTTTGTTGTTGTTGTTTGTTTGTTTTTGTACCAGGGATCAAACCCAGGGGCACTTAATCACTGAGCCACATCCATAGCCCTTTTAAAAAAAATTTTTTTTTTAGTTGTAGATGGACACAATATATTTGATTTATTTATTTTTATGTGGTGCTGAGGATCAAACCCAGTGCCTCACACGTGTAAGGCAAGCGCTCTACCACTGAGCTACAACCCCACCCCAGCCCTTTTTATGTTTTATTTTGAGGGTCTCACTAAGTTCCTTAGGTCCTCGCTAAGTTGCAGAGGCTGGCTTTGAACTTGTGGTCCTCCTGCCTTAACCATCCGAGCTGCTGGAATTATAGGCGTGCACCACCAACCCTGGCTATATTATGTTTTGAAATCATGAAGTGGCAATCTTCCTACATTGTTCTCTTTCAAGATTGTTTTCACTATTCTGGGCCCATGTTTTTTCAAAAGGCAGCTAGGGTCTTGACAGGAATTGTGTGGGATCTGTATATCAGTTTGGGAATTGTTGCCACATTAAATTAATGTTACCACATTAAATCTTCTGATCCCTTTCAATTATTGGCAACTTTAATTGCTTTCAACAATGTCTTTTAATTTGCACTTCTTAAATTTATTTCTAAGTATTTCATTCTTCTTGATACTGTTATAAATAGATTTCTTTGATTATCTCTACAATGTCTTCCCATGGTTGGCCTTACCAGGGTCCAGACAAGCCCACACCTTATACTTGGCAATTACATTTTTCAATTCTCCATTCTAACAGTTGGTCTTTTCTTCTTTCTTCCCTTCTTTCTCCCCTCCCTCCCTTTCTTTCTTCCCTCTGGCTTGCCCTTCTTGTTTCTTTTTCATGCTTGGGAGGTTTAAATTTATATTTCTCAGGCAGCACTGGTCTATAACCTCACATAGGGCAATGTCTACAGTCAGATGATCCTCATTAAATGGATCTGTTTCTTCCCACTTCATTTCATAGAAAGAAATTTGAAACAGAAAACGGTTTTCTGGAGCAGTAAGGCCACTGGTCCATGTGAGAGCAAGATGCTGCAGTCGGCTCTCCAGGCACCTGCTGGGGAGAAATTATCCTTGGCAAAGATACTGGACAGAACACAGGTTCCTCCCCACCCCCAATATTGGAGCATCCATGACAATTATTACACAGAGTGATGGAGACAGCTGCCACTCATTTCACATTCTTTGATAGGGTGGAATCAGGACCAGATCCTGCCTCCGCCATGAGGAGTTGATTACCACATGCTTCCTGTCCTGCAGTCCCAGATATGGTCTTCGCTTGGGTCCTCCAAGACTCTTCCTTTTTCCCTTAATTTAAAACATCGATCTGGAAGAGAGACACATGTCTGCAATTAGGGTCCGCCCAAGGCTTAGAAGTGGAGAAATCTTACAAAGAGGTTTCACATGGTGTGTCTCCCACTTTTATGCCCCCCTCCCCCCCCGCCATGGGCAGCACTTTGAGAAAATGTGTGCTCTTTTGATCACTATCTGCTGTGGATTACTCCTAAATCATGTTCTAGGGGAAGGGGACATCCAAAGTATTTCCGTATCCAGCATGGCCAGACACTGCCCATCAGCACAGAAGCAGTCTGAGAGCTAGAGTAGGGCCTGGTGGCTCCTGCTATGGCAGCTGCCAGGCTTCAAGGTCCTAGATATGGGGTCCTAGATATGGGAGATATGCAGGAATCCCAGCGCAGTCAGTGGCTGTTTGTCCAATGATAAATATATATTTTGTTTTCCAGCTTCCAATGTGATTATCAATGTGGGCTAGTTGAGGCTCCACCCATTTGTTGTACATATTTTGAATTATCTTGGACTGTGTCCATTCCAGAGTGTCCACTCTCCTGCTCTTACCCCAATATATATATAAAATCTGCCTGTTTTCCAAAGTGCTTGTGTACCCCATCTCTTCTGAATGCCCAGTCTACTGGAACTAGCTCAGGATGTGTTTTAGAAGGAATAAGGAAAAGGAGATTTGACAGTTGTCTGTGGTTTCGTCATCAATGAAGAAGTTTCAGAAATAGCCCTGAGCCCTGGATGTTCCTCCTGGTTCCTGTTCTGGGGTTCTGCCTCTGGCTGTTGTGAGTCCTGCCCAGCAGGACAGAGACATTGCCATTATTGGGATGCCCGGATGGCTGAGCAGGATGAGAGGAGCTGAGTACTCAGCAGAGCTGGGTTCTTCCTCCAGGTGTTGCAATCCTAAATTACCACCTTTGTGAGTTCAGGGGTTCCCATTCATCAAAACTAGGTGTCCAACATGAATGCCTTGGATAGGCATCTGTGCACTGGCATGGACATTCTGGGTTAAATACACAAGATGCATATTTGAGGATAAAGACAATTTTTAAAAAATAATCATTTTTTTACTGAGGTAAATTTATAAGTAGGTATTAAGTGTATAACGAATGTTGATAAATGTCTCTATCCAAATGGCCACCCAATTCAGAGCTGGACTATTTCAGAAGGATGAACTTGAAAAGAAGGTCCCACCAAGTAGTACTCTGCTCTCCACCCAGCCCAGGCCTTGGTAGGAAGTGAGTCCTGTAATAGATTCAAATCAGGTCTCTCTCTGTTCGGGTCATTAGCATGGCAATAACAACCTGACTCAGAGAAGTTGGGGATTCAACTCCAGATCTCTACAATTAAGTTAAAGTGGCAATAAAGCAGGTCACTCAAAAGCTTGATTTCCCAGAGCATATAAAATTTATATTTATACTATATTGTAGTCTATTATATGATAGCATTATGTATAAAAAACACTCATACTTTAATTTCAAATTACTTTATCACTAAAAAAAATGCTAATGATCATCTGATCTGTTGGGAAAATGGTGCCAGTAGATTTGCTCAATACAGGGGATGCAGGGTTGCCACAAAACTTTAATAGAACAGTGCAATAGCTTTGAAGTGGCGGAAAAGCAAAGCACAGTGAAACCAGGTATCCTTCTATGCCTGCAAAGCATGCCTGTACCAGATCCGGTTTCATCCTCAGAACAGCCCCAGAAGGAAGTCAGCTTCTCAGACTTCCTCTTGTCTGTCAAGGACAGAGAAAGGCAAGGCATCCCTTTGGGAGGCAGAAGGAGTCCGTACCTGGGGACATGGCTTGTACTTAGAAACTTCTTCTTTTAAAAATGAATGCAAATTTGGTTTTTGGTTCCAAGCAAACCTGTTTATTTTCCTATAAAGTGTTTAATTTATAAATATTTGCCCCCAAACCCTCCCCAAATCATCAAGTACAAGGACAATACTTCAGAGCGCCCACAGGGTCCACGTGTCATTTCCGGCTCACCTACAGCGAGTCACCACCATCTTGAGATTCCTAAGGCTGAACTGGTATTTGGCCAAATGTGCGTCCCCTGCCCCGCCCTGCTGTCCTGTTTTGCGTTGGCTTCTAACTATGGAAGCAGATGTCTCCCTACCAGGTGCCAACGGAGCTCAGGCCTCCCATAGCCCAGCTCTGGGTTTTCTGACACAGCAAAGTCCCACCCTTTTAGGATATGGCACAGGCTGTCCCCGAGACCATTCAGGGCTGGAAGTGGAGAGCCACACGATGCAGGTCAATTTCTCACCTGTCCTCTGGCAGAGAGGTCAGGGGCCCGAAGCCTAATGTCCCTTTTCCCTTTGAGGACCGGCTTCTGCAGGGTCCTTCAGGGGATCTGCTCTTGCCCCCCACCCAAGTCCCTGCTTGTTGCTCTGAGCTCCCTGAGGACTATTGTGGGCTTTCTTCTCCCTCTCCAAGCACTTTCTCCAGCACCCAGCCTCCCTGTGGCTCTGAAGGCCTGGTCCTCAGGTGAGTCACTGCATGCCTATGGTCACCGCCACCCAAGATCCCACCCTTCCTCCTGGGCAAGACCTGTCCTTCCCTGACATGAGCATCCCCAGGTATGTGAATTTCATCTTGGCTGCTGTCACAGAGTTAGTGGCTTAAAACAGTACAGAGTTATTCTTGAAGCACTTCTAGAGGCAAGAAGTCTAAACAGAATGTACTGGCAGGGCTACATTCCTTCCAGAAACTTCAGGGAGAAGCCATTCCCTTACCTTTTGCAGCTTCTAGAAGCTGCTTGTGTGTCTTGGCTCTTTTCTGTCTGGGCTCACTTCTGCCTTTTCTTCCACAGCACATGTCCCATTACCCATGCTGACCTCAGGCTGCCTCCTTACCGGGAGCATTGTGAGATCCTGGGCCTACCTGGGTAATCTGGGATGATCCCCCACTCATGATCCTTAACTTAAACACTTCTGCAAAGTTTCCTTGTTGTCACATAAGGGGACAATCACAGGCTCGAGGGGTTAGAAAGCCCACAACCATACCAGAAGCAGCAAAGGGGACGTTTCCTCCCACCCTCGGCAGGTTCACTGGGATAAAGTGGCAAAGATGAACAGGAGAAAACACTCGTTTATTACCTGCAGGGGATGATCACAGGGTGACTGCCACCAGCTCAATAAGATGCAGAGGCTTATATTCCCCTTTGCCAGGAGGAGGGGAGAGTGGGGCGTGTACACTGCATTGAGGGGAATGGTAAATGGACTTTAGGGGAACTCAAAGGCTTGGAGAACACAGGGTGGCCCAGGGATGGTCCAGTGGTCCCCAAAACAGACAATGATTTGTAAGAATGGCTTGTAAATGATTCTCTGTGAGACCAAACAAGGACAATGGTGCAAGATGAAAGTCTGTCCAGGTCTTTGTGGTTAATGAAATTTCAGTAAGAAGACCAAAGTTGATGTTCTTTAGGTGGAACCAGTCTTCAGGCAGATCAAGGGACTTCAGACAGCTGCTCCCCGTCAGGGATGGGGAGACACAGGGAACGTCCCAGGGGCTGGGGTTCCGAGGTAGGTTCTAAGGCCTCTGCATGTATCAAAGCAGTAGTCTTTGGGGATCATTTTCTGAACCCCCACAGGACTCAGCTTTGCCACCAGCTTCTGACAAAGGCCACCTGTCCTGCAGGTGATGGTGCTATGGGTACAGCTCTGTCACCCAGCCAGCGTGGTGCTCACTCTGAGAGGTGGGTGCATTTGGAAGTCTGCGGGCGTATGACGGGAGTCCAGCTCCTGATTCTGCTGTTGGCTCAGTGACCTGGGGCAGGTTAAATGTGTTACTTTCGAGTCTCCATTTCCCCATCTATAAAATGACACTAAGCTGACTCTGAGAAATGAGAAAAGGCATCTAGCACTGTGGCTAGCAAACAGTAGGTACTCAATAAGTGGTGTCTCACGATTCTTTGGAAGAGTTTCATTCCTCAGCTTTGTTCTAGGCTATTCCCTAGACTTCCAAATTCTTAAAATTCACCACTGCAATTTGAGAAAGGACAGGTGATAGCCACACTAAGAGGACATTCCTGCATTCCCTTCTGCCTGCCTGCTACTCACCCCAGGCTCAGAGCAGCCCTGAGTGGACAAACCCCAGTTCAACCTCGGTTCACCCCTGTGCCTCTGGACAAGGGGTAGTACAGCCTGAGCAGACTCTCTTAAGGGGAGGTTCTCGGCCTCCCTTGCTCATGGCTGGGAACTAACTCTGGTAGGGGGTGGAAGAGACTTGGCATTTATGCCCAGGGAGTTTCTTCAGTGGGAACAAAGCCCAAGGATGTCATGAACCCTCCACCCTGGGCTCTTTATCTCAAGTGGAAGGGGGCTAACATTTATGTGTGAGTCCTGGCAGTCACTTCACATAGGTTATCTGATCATCAGGATGTCACTGTCATATTTTACTAATGAGGAAGCTAGAACCCTGAGAGACTAACTCCCTTATCGGAATTCCCACAGCTAGGAAAGGGCAAGCCTGGCCTCTGTCCAGCTTCTAAATTGACCAGCCCGTGACCCTGCAATACCTGAATTTGTGGCTATTGCATAAATCCCTATTGTGTGTTACAAGAAAGAAGGAATGAGTCCCCTATTGGATGCATGAGTTTTATCAGGCAGTGGTTTATAGTCTCTTCATTGCAGATCCAGTTCCTCTTGGGGGAGGGCTGTGCCAAAGGCCATTGCTGTCACATGGAGGGATGTGCCAGTCCCTGCTTAATCCATTTCTTCCAAAACTTAGACCCTGTCTTAGTCTCTTTCTGCTGCTATAACAAAATACCTGGGTGTGGGAAATGTATAAAGAAAACAGGTTTATTTGGCTAACAAGCTGGGCTTCGTATCCTGGGCAGGATGGCATGAAATTTCATCAAAGACCTCAGAATGGCACACAATTTAAAACTTATGACATTTTCTGGAACTTTCTATTTACTATTTTCAGACTGTGGTAGACCCTGCGTAATTGAAGCCATGGAAGGTAGAGCCATGTACTTCAGTAAGTTTTGGTGTCACCAGACTCAAGAAATGAGAGAGGGGGGAGACTGGGGTACCTCTTTGCTCCACCATGCTAGAGCCCTCTCAGACCTGCCCTGGTGGTCACCAGAGGCTGTTCATTATTTTATTTTGCATCAGAGAGCTCAGAAAATTGTGTGCATTCTGGAGGACACGAGAGTCTACTCAGCTCACTTCTTTAGATTTCTTTTCCCACCATCTTTCCTTCAAAACATGTTGGCCTCCAAGCTGGGGGCCTATGTGTCTGTAATTGGAGATAGGGAATGCCCAGAATGTTCTAGAACACAGATTCCCAACCATTCTCTGTTCACAGTGCCCTTATCATCTCAACGATTTTTTTTGTGCTCCTGGGTCAATTTAGTAAGCAATTAGGTCCAAGCAACTTCATAAGTGTTTGTGTCTTAACAACTTTGCAGGTACTTGAGGGGAAAAAACATATAAATTGAGAGTAAAAAGCTTTTTATTTCACTGTTGAATAATAACAATGACTTCAAATGGTACACATGCTCCTGTTAGCCACTGAACAATTTCTCAAACTTGACATCAGATAGAACCCTGTCTCCCTCATTTCTTTCCCACCTTGATTTTTTGCCTGGTGTGTCTGTTGTTTCTAATCATAGCAACTGCCCACAACTCAGAAAAAGTTTGGGAACCTGTGTTCTAGCACATTCTGTGTATCCCTTGCCCCCAACCGCAGTTATAAGTTCTTTAAAGGGGGGGAATCATCTTACGTTCATCAATATTCAACATAGTGCTTGGCCTCTTCTAGAGACATTTTAGTACTTGCTGGCAATTTACAATTAAATATGGGTTCTGGCCATGAGATCCATAAAGCCAAGTGAGAAATGTCCCTGAAAGGAACCTAAGTGTTATCTGAGGTTGCAACTGAACTTCCTTGAGTGAGTAGTTCCTACAGCATCCAGCAGATGTTGAGTATCGCAATGTTTTCCTCAGAATGTTAAAATACAATCATGGGTCACTTCACAACGGGGATATGTTCTAAGAACTGTATCCTTAGGTGATTTGTACAAACATCACCGAGTGTACCTTCGTAGTTCATCTAGGTCAACTGCTCAGTTGATGTGATTGAGACACAGTATACCAGCCACAGCGGTGCACACCTGTAATCCCAGTGATTCAGGAGCCCAAAGCTGAGGATCACAACTTCGAGGCCAGCCTCAGCAATGTAGCCAGATCCTCTTTCAAAATAAGAAATGAAAGGGGCTAAGGATGTAAATCCATGGTAGACTGACCCTGGGTTCAATGCCCAGCACAGAAAAAAGAAAAAAACTCCACAATTACAGCTCTATTCTTTCATTCTTTCACAGTTGTATTTTACCATTTCTCAAATTGCATTTGAAGTTGCAATGCGGATAGTCAAGATGGGCACAGATACACAGAGCTGGCATGATGCACTTTGCACCCTGGCTCAGCCACTTTCTGGGGTGTGAATTTGGGCCTTGATTGGTGAGGGCCTGGCTTGTGTGTGATGTGGGCGTGACAGCAGCCTCTGCAGGTTGTCGGGAGGATTGGGGAGAGGGGTTCGCTTACTGTGTACTGTGCTTGCTTGGGGCTTGGTGGTAGAAAGTGCTTCAATCAACCTGGTTGAGTTTTTATTATTTTCCCCCAGGGCGGGCTGTCAGATGTCAGTGTGATATGCATGACAAGGCTTTAGCTGTGGGGAGGAATTGAGAAGAGGGTGGGTAAGGCACATCCTGTTCCCACTGTGGCGGAGCAGATCAAGCCTGGGCCTCCATCCTTGCGGTCTGAGTTTGGCACACCTGTAAGGGAATCTTTGGTGCCCAAGACATCAGACATCTGCCTACAGGCTTGACAACGTCCTGTGTGAGTTTCCAGGAGCCCCAGCCAGACCTGTTCCAGCCTAATCCCCTGCAGAGCCCTGGTCCTGGGACTCCCGTGAACGCATGCTCAGCTGTGCAGGGAGCCGGACAGCCCTCCTGGGACTTGGTTCCCAGGGGCTGAGAGGCCTTTCTAGTCCCGTAGCCCAGCCTCTTGTGGGGCCTCACAGTATTTGCAGAAGAGACAGAGTTAAACCTTAATTCCTAGCCCATCTCCTCATCTGGAAGAGGGAGCTGCCTACCTGACATCACCAGGCAAGCTTCGCGCTTTCCAGCTCTTTGGGTTTTGAAGGAGGATTTGGCTAATGCAGACTCATTTTTGGAAGTTCCTGCCAACAAGGTTTCTGCCTTTAAAAACAGTTAGTAGCCAGGCATGGTGGCACATGCCTGTAATCCCAGCAGCTCTGGAGGCTGAGGCAGTAAGATTGCAAGTTCAAAGTCAGCCTGAGCAACTTAGCGAAACCCTGTCTCAACATAAAAAAAAATGGCTAGGGATGTGGCTCAGTGGCAAAGTGCCCCTGGGTTCAATCCTGGATACACACACACACCAGTCTGTATTGTTTGCAAATTATTGCAAAAGAAAACAAAGTACTAGAACTCACCCTCGCCAGTGCCTAGGACCCTATGACTGGTCTCTATCCCCAGTGAGCAGTTTTTCAGCTTTGCGTGGCTGGGCTTGCCAAAACTCTGTCCCACTCAGTGCAGGCTGTTGTCATCTGGTCCTGAAGTGGAAAAGTAAGCACCATCCCTTTAAGAGAAGAGGACACAGGAGGTAAAGAAACTGCTAGCTTCAGAGCTGCAAGAGGGAAGCTTGGATCTTGGATCAGGGGTCAGGCTTTGTTTAAACACCTCTCTAGTCATTCACTTCTTGTCCCCGGTTTTTGAGTTTTCAGTTCTGAGCATTATTGGCAGGACATGAGTATTTCCCAAGGAACCTAGGCCCAGGCAGGTTGGTAACAGACCTATCAAACAACAGCTGTAACCTAGGGCGAGGTTTTGTCCTTTGGCAGAAGAGGTTTTAATCGGCAGCTTTGTTTACGAGGAGTAGCTAATAAGGTGCTCAGTTAAATGCTCAGGCGGCCTTTGCTCTACATCTGCCCAGCCTTGCTTCCTTGTGTGCACCCCAGACAGCCAGTAAAGCCAGCACAAGTCTCTGCCAGGCTGTGAGCCGCACAGACTGAACTTGACATTGGCTAAAGAGCTCTTGCCAGTCTCCCTCTCAACGCTCATCCAGGCAGAACTCGCAGCTGTGGCTGTGCATTTGGATCTCATTCACAAGGGCATCTAGGATTCAGCCACGGGGCCCTGGCAAGGAGTGCTAATTTGATCTGCGACAATGTCCTGCAGTGACTTTGTCCTGGTGAGAGTTTTCCTTCCAGCACATTTTCCTATAGGATGTGCTGCTTGTTCCAGACTCTCTGCATCTTAGGAAGCGGCCAGATACCAGCTCCGTGTCCCAGAAGGCTTTTGCACCAGGGCAGGCCTGGAACTGCTTAGACTTAGTCTGTACCGTCCCCGCCCCCGGGGCTGTCATGCGCACCTCCCTGCCTCTGGCTTGTTTTGAATTCCTGCAGCTCCCGGAGCTGAACTGCACAGTTGTTTTGGGTCTATTATTGACTCCAGTAGACGTTTATAGCCACTTTGCATGTGTCAGACAGTGCCCATGCTGTTCCATCCTCAAAGTAGCCATTTCAAGCTGACGTTACTATTTTGATTTTTATAGACATGGAAACTGAGTTTCCTCAATGTCAAATAGCCCAGGTCACAAGGTTGCAAACACAGGAATCAGAACATCAGTCCACACTCCCTGGTCCCCATTTCCCCTCCCTGTCTAATAAATCACTCTGGATCCTGGGCTCCTTTATTAATGGGCACTCAGTGATTCCACCAAGCCCAAATCAATCTTTTCAGACAAGGTCCAGAAAGCCTGGAAACCTGTGCTACTCGAGAAACATTCCAATTGCCAACTAACTACAGGGTTGATTTGAGCAGAATGGAATTTTTGGAAAGGACATTAGATCCTCACCGGCATATCCAGGAGGCTGAGGAAGTAGGCTTGGAAAACCAGAAGGACAAAGAAAGGCTTGGAAACCACAGTCCAGATGGACCAGGGACCCCCATCCGGCATAGTCAGAATTGGTTCCATGGTCGGCATTGGTGATACTGGTGCCGGGTGACAGAAGCCATCATGAGCACAGCTGCCATCCCAGCCTAGAAACCAGACGTTGCTCCCCGCTGCTGGCATGATCTCCACCTTCTTCCCTCTTGTGTACCAGGCCCAGGTGGTGTCCCTGGTCTGGCAAACCCAGGTGTGTGCCCACACCTTTGCTGCGAAGGCTGCTGGGAAAACAAGCTGCTGGCTTGGCTGCTGCAGGGGACAGAGGGTGTGCCTCCCACCAAGAACCTCAGGTGGGAAATTTCCCAAGCACAGCACAGCAAGGAGATTCAGAGGCTGGGCAGCTTCCCTAGGTGGCAGACATCCACTCCCCAGCTGACACACCCAGCTCTCCAACATTCCCAGACGCAGGTTGCCCTGTAGGTTACAGTCAGTTTCCAGGCCTTGGTGCCTTCCCGCCACTCCCGGAGCCTAGTCTAAGTCTGACTCTGGACATTGTGGCGGTGACTTGGTGGAGGTGCTCTGGGAACTGCCTGTGAATTGTCCTCTCCACCTGTCTTGGGTGGAGCCTGTATGCTTGCCTCGGGCTGTGGGAGGGGTCACACTGCTCTAGTTGAAGAATGTAAAGCAAACGTGGTTCTCACTAAAGTCCTTCCCTCCCTTCTGGCTGAGGCTCTCCATGGTGTCTTTGGGAGGAAGCGGCAGGTTCTGTCCACCCTGAGGCATTTTTGTCCCCCCAGCAATCTGAGTTTGAGGCTGAGTGAGCATGGCGAGGCCACTGCCGCCAGTTCCTCTGGCCAAGATGGCAGGCGCCCACTTGCAGAAGGCTGGAGCCCTCGGGGGCTTCCTTTGCTCTACTGTGACAACCCTGTCACCACAACGGCCAGTTTCTGCAGCTACTGTCCTTCCTGATAATCATCTTTCAGTTGCTGTGGCCCGTTTACGGCCCCGGATGTGGAGCAACTCGATGGCTGCTCTCCAGGGGAACCACCCTTGTGTTCCTCCACGTCCCGCCCCTGGCTCTTCTTGCTCTCCACTCTTCCTTCTTCAAGCAAGGCTCTGCTCTCCCTCCATGTCCATCTGCAGTCACTTCTCAACAAGGCTTTCTTTCATTCTTCTGATAGCTCCGAGGCTCAGTCATTTAATCCTGCTTCCATCCTTTGCTGGGAGCCATTCTCTAGATGGGGCGGACCTGCCACAGCTGAGCTTGGGCAAGCACAGTTGCTAAGCCTCAGTTTCCTCATTCTGTATAAATGGGGTTAATGGTGCCTGTGTGGTGCTTGCATAAGCCCATGGGAGCCCCTGACACCTCGTGGGTATGTAGCACTCTTGTCCCTTCTTTCCTGCCCTTCCCTGCACCTCTTCCTACTGCCTATGAGGGCCTGGAGTTGGGGACACGATCTCCTCGGTAACAGGAAGACTGCTAAAAGATTTTCAAAACTCCAGAGTACCTCACTGAGACTTTCTTTTGGGTGGAGTAAAAACTACTGAAAGATCCAGAAACAAAGGGAGGTTTGAAAGCCGTGTAGACACACGTCCGAGGCAGTCTATGTTGGCCCGATTCTGCAGACGTCCTCTGGGGGAGTTTCTAGAGCTCACAACAGGTAATACACATGAGTTGGCGAGGCCAGTTACTGGTTGGCACATGACCGTCCCTTTCTGGTGTAACCCCTGTGATTAGTTCTATGGCCTCAAAAAGGAGGCTGCCTGGGTGGGCCTGATCTAATCACGGGAGGACATTAAAGGCAGAAGGTTCTCTGGAGCTGGTGGCTCCAAGGAAGTCAGAAAGATGCCAAGTGTGAGAAGGATTTGATGTCCACATTCTCTTGCTCGCTGGAGGATGCAGGGCACGGGGCAAGAATGTAGTCACAAGCTATACTAGATTGCTGGTAAGGAAATGGACCTCAGTCCCACAACCCCAAGGAATCAAATTTGGCCAACACCCTAAATAAGTATGGAAGCAGATTCTTCTCCAGAATGGTTTTCTGAAAACCTAAACCCCACCTGAATTTCTGGCCTACAGAACTGACGGATAGTGAATGGGTGTTGCGTGAAGCTGCTGTGTGTGTGGTTGTTGAATATGGCGGCACTAGAGAAATACCACAGCCATGCACCAGGGACTCTAGATGCATCTGCCATCTAACTACAGAAACTCAACACAGTGCAGTGGATTATTGCCTGCTAGTTTTCTTCTCTGGGGAAGAAACCCAACATTTCTGTGTTTATGATGGTCCAATCCTGTAATCTTATCCAACGGTATTTCTGTTTTGAGGAGCTCATTTTCTTGGTGGCTCTGGTTCTTGAGCATTTCACCTGTTGTAGCCTCCTCTCCTGAGGTGGCTACTTTCTGTGGGGAAAAGGGGCTTAGGTGGCTCTAGCTATGTTCCTTGGATCCAGCTTTTGTCCTTTGGTCTGTCCAGGTGTAGAATGGCAGTATAGGCTCAAGAGTGTCTGCTTCAGGCTGCTCCCCAGAATAGTGGGTGATCACTGAAGTACCGTGGGGGTCATTTGGCTATTTGAGACCAAAACAATTTTTGGAGTTCAGTCCTCTGTCCTCCCATGGGCCCTCCTACCAATTCAACGTCCCCCTCCATTCCAGTGGGTGTGTGCCACCTACAGGCAGGGAAGGATGGCCCAGGCCTGCCTACCTGGGGAGTTGGCCCCTGGCCTGCAGGGGCTCTGCCTCCTGCATATTCACCTGCTGATGCTAAACCACTCTCCTCCATCTCCCCTGGGCTGGTAAAAAGTAGTTTTCCTTCTCTGTCCTGGGAATACCCAGCTAGAAGCAGCTGGCCAGTGACTTCCTGCTCTCACCCCTAGCCTCATCTAGAACCTGCAGTGATGGAGATGTGTGGGATCCCTGCCACTGTCCTCTTATGGATGTGAGAGGCTCAGTGGCTAGGTGACACTAATCCAGGGAGGCAGCTTGAGAAAATTCAAGAACTGATATGGGTTCTTGTGCAAAAAGAGGGCTTGGGCAACAGCATGGGGGGGTGTTGCTGGGAGAGGAGCTGGAGGTAGAAAAGCACTAGCGCATCTCGTTCAGTTCAGCCTCAAGCCCGTCAGTCAGCTGGGCTGCTTCCTTTCACTGGTGGTGACCCTCTTTCAGAGCCCATTGATGGTACTGGGGCCTTGACAAAGGAGCCAAATGTGGGTCACCCTGACCCATTTCAAGTTTCCATCCTAATTTTGAACTTAAGTTGCTCTGGGACTTCAGCTGTCCCCCAGCTGAGCGTTACACCTCCACGCTGGGTGCCCTGGTTTCAGCTGCTCTCAGCAGCCACATATGCTGCACCTGTGTGCCCAGTGAGCGAGCTGGCGGGGGTGGCCGCCTGCCTCAGGGTGCTTTGGGTGTTAGATCCACCCAGCCAGCCTTAAGACAGGGTAGTCAGATGGCAGGGGCTAGGCTGGCTCTGAAGCCAGACGATCCAGGTTCCATCTCAGCTGCACGAGGAGCTGGGCCAGATGCTCACCACCTCTGGGCTCAGTGCCCACCTCTGGAAGGTGGGGACAGTCATAGTGCCATCTCATGGGATTATATCTACTGAAAAATGCAAATGCATGTGAGACACTCAAGCCCCCCCTTGCACAAAGTGCTCAATAAGCGGCTGCAGTTGCTATCGCGTGTCATTAGTCTGATCTGCTTGGAGGAATAATCTTTCTAGGTGGGAAGTTGTATTTGTCAGGAACTCTTGTGGGGATTAAAGATTGGGGATTTCATCTCTGCGTGGGGCTCCTCTCCAATTTACATGAAGGAGGGGCCAGGGCAGTGTGGGAGTAGATGAGTCATCTCTGCCTAGATGCTGTTGCCCTCTGTAAGTGGAAAAATAGAAGCAGTGTGTGTGCACCTGTGTTGGAGCAAGGACAGGGGACAGAGCTGGACTCAATGGAGCGCTGTAGTGAGCAAGCAAAGCTAACCTGGTCCCAGGTCTCAGAGTGCAGGATGGAGAGATCACAAGTGAACCTGGCTGTGCAGATAGTGTTTAATTCTGCTAAAACCAGAGGTTGGTCTTTGACTTGCCTTCTTCCTCTTCTGAACTCCAGTTCTGCTTAATCTTTTTTTGAATGCTAGATTTTCAAGAATCCAATGGCCCTTTCCCTCAGAAAACTGCACATCAAGATGAACACAATCTCTGTGAACAGTCCTGTTGTAGAGGTTTCTCAGATGCCAGATTAAGCACCCTTGTTCTGACCACTTTCTAAACGGAATAATGTCTGAAGGATGACGTGAACATCCAATAAATAGGCAAACTCCTGCACATTCTTCAAAACCCTGCTGAAATGTCACCTCTTCAACAAAGCTGCTTTCCTGGCCCAAATCAGCTGAGCAGCCACTCCTTCCTGCTCTTTCTCATTGCTCATCTCTTTCTTAGATCTGCATCCTGTATTCACTCACTTCCTGGTTAGTCTTCTCTGCTAGGTTGTGGCTCCCAATCAGCTTTCCTCTTCATTTGCTGGTCCCAGTGCCTAGGAAGGTTGAAGGAACAGGAATCGTGAAGATAATGAGTTTCCCACTTGAAATGCAGAGCCAGAGTGCTCTCCGCAGATGGGGGGAAATATTAGGAAACCCTATCTGACGGGAATTCTTTGGAGGGCTCTACCAGTGTGTGGGACAGTTGCAAGCTGGCCTGTAGGACCAGCATCCATGTTGGCTTCCAGAAGATAAGGGGCTGTCAACACAAGTAGAATAATCAGGAGAAACCGGTGGGAAAGTAGCATTGGCCTCAGAGATTTCCAGTGTGATTAGATAAGGGAGTGTGTAATTGGAAATGTGTTGGCTGGGAGACATGCTTTGAAGTTCAGGCTGATTATGTTAGGGAATGGCTCTGGTCTCTGAGTTTCAATAGCCTACCTGATCAGCAAAGGGCACCTGCTAAGTGGGAGGGCAGAGCGCCTGTGTCTTTGCCTAGAGGTGTCAATGGGAAACCCCTTGCCCAAGCTCCCAGGGGGCAATATTTGCATCAAGAGCTTGCATCTGACTTGCAAGACCTGGCTTAAGCCCTCTGTCCTCTGACTTGCAGAACCTGAGCTCAGAGGGTAAAGGAGCAGCTGCTCGCAGGTGGCTTTTGGTGTCTTCTCTCTAGCACTCATGCCCATGAGGGCCCTGAGTACTTCAGCTCAGTTACACAAAGCATGCTCAGCAGCCTGGAGGAAGCCAAGTTCCCCTTTCCCCCTGGGAGGGCAGTGAAGCTGCTTCTGAAATTCTTGAATTTAAAAGCTTCTGACAGAGAGCAGGCACCCTGCCTTGCTGGGAGAATTTGCACCTTCTGAAGATTCCATCCCCCATCCAGCCTCAGCTCTGTGACTAGATGGGAAGTTATCCATCTGTTTATTTGATGACACATAGCTCTCACTTTATTTGCTGTCAAAGGGGTCTTGTCTTAAAAATAAGGTTGGTTCAAGTCCAAAACTCCCCAAAAGACCTGGCTTAAGCCCTGTCCCCCCATAAAGAGGGAATGATCTACACAGAGGAGGGGTATGAGGACTTCCCCAGAAGATCCAGGCCAGTCCCCATGTGCTCTCTGCCATCCACCCATGACCACTTCCAAGACACCCATTTCTGGGCACAGGGACAGACCACTAAGTGGAGCAAGCTGAGCGTGGAGTGGGGAGATCTGGGTGGAAGCAGCCGGGTGACCACCACTCGTCACCAGCACTCCCGAAAGCTTGCCTGTTCCTCTGATATCGCCGTGACACCAGAGGGCTTAGCTGAAACTGCCTCTGCTCAGAAGCGTTGAGGGCTTGGCAAAGCACAAAACACTTTTCCCAGACACTTCTTGTTTTCCCAGCACTCACTGTATTTGGAGTGAAATGGAATCCATCTGTTTCAAGTGCTTTTGCCGAAGTCTATGCAGCACAATCTTCTGTAAGAGTGTTTGAAGTCCCGAAGGTTTTGATCTTTTATCTTGGAAGGAGGGCACCACATTTTGCTATAAGAGGACACAAATTGCGACCTAAAACACGCGTGTCTGGTGTGGTTCTCTGTGAGGCGTGTGGATGTGAGGTGGCAGGGATGGCCTTCCTGTCCTTTGCTTCCTCACTCCTGGTGAACAACTTTAGCAGACTATCCCCTTGGCTGTGCAAGGTGAGCCCAGGGCAGTCATTGTTCCCCTCATAAAGAGGTTCCAAGCAGCCGGGCGCCGTGGCACACGCCTGTAATCCCAGCACTCTGGGAGGCTGAGACAGGAGGATCGCGAGTTCAAAGCCAGCCTCAGCAATGGCGAGGCGCTAAGCAACTCAGTGAGACCCTGTCTCTACATAAAACACAAAATAGGGCTGGGGATGTGGCTCAGTGGTCGAGTGCCCCTGAGTTCAATTCCTAGTATAAAAAAAAACAACAAAAACCGGTTCTGAGCAATTGGAGCTGGAAAATAAACAGAGCCTGACCCACTAAAACTAATGAAGTTCAGGTCCATGAGAACTGGACCTGCCCGACCACCAGACACTCTGTAGGGTCTTTTTGCTGTCATTGTGAGTGCTGTTCTTCAAAGGTCCCATCTCATCTGTTAAAAAAAAAAAATTACTAGACTTTTTTTTATCCAAACATTAGAAACTGGGATAATGTTGATGCTGGGGGTGTGGCTCAGTGGTAGAGCACCTGCTAGCATGCACAAGGCCCCAGGGTTCCGGCCCCAGCTCCAAAAAGAAAAATCAGTCACCATCCTACGAATCAGCATTCACCACTACAAGCATTTTGAGGTATTCCTTTCAGTGATTTCTTCTTCTGTCTCTTTAAAGCAAGTTGAGATCACAGTAGTTTATGAATAGAGCCCTTTTCATGGACCGTGACGTCACAGTCATCTTGCTGGCACTGGACAGTCTTGCTAGGCATCATATTCTGTGACTGCCCAGTATCCTATTACATGGCTGGTCTCCAGTTTTCTTACCCATTCTTGTACTGCTGGGCAGTTGTATTGTTCCTAGATTGTCACTTAGGTAATGCAGTGAGCAGCATCTTCAGGCACAAAGCTTAGATTCCTAGACATTTGTTCCAATTGTTGAGACTTCTGGACATGAAGGTGTTGCCAAGACCCATTGATAAAGCATGGTTGTCACAAAAAGATGGCAGGCAGAGAGGAAGGGTCAGGTGACATTTGCTGTGTCCCTGCAACATGCAAGACACGCTGCTAGGATTGTGGGCATAGGAAAGACTTCAAGAATGACAGACCCAGTCTTTATCCTAGAGGAACTTACTGGGTAGTTTGAAACCACAACATATACCAGTAGTCCAAAGAGAGGGATGCCTGTATTCCCGGGAATCCATGCACAAATTTCAGGATGAAGCAGAATTTTGTATGTTCCTCTTGCATTTTCTGGAACTTTCAGCAGGATCATTTCATCTATAGAGTGGCCAAGAATTACCCATTTGATGATTGTTTGGGGTGGGTATGAAGAGAAAGGTCAATTATTTTCCTCTTATTGTTTGCTCCTTTTATAACTTACAAAAACTATAAATAGAAAAAAACCTTTTTAAAAGTCATTCATATGACTAGTAAAATAAGGAGATGGCAGTCGGGCATCCTCGTCTGGGTGTAGCAAAGGCCGGAGCCTACACCCAACAGGTGTGAGGCAGGTATTGGCAGTATTTTTACCTGCCCCTTCAGTGACCTACCAACCTGTTTACTTATAACTGTTTCTGGAAACATGAACTTGATGCCTACAGGATCTTTTTTTTTTTTTTTTTTTTTTTTGGTACCAGGGATTGAACTCAGGGGCACTCGATTTGCTGGAACATTCTGTCATGCAGGTACATGGCACTTTCAGTGATACAAACGATGCAGCCTCATGCCTCTGCCAGTGCTCCAGCCTGCACCCGGCTGCTAGGGTTTTTGGTCATTCTGCAGGCTCCAGACTTCCACTCAGGCCAGAACTACGTGTGCGTGTGGAAGTTGAGGACTATGGTTT
>PVHX01023781.1:0-25133 GCA_004024805.1 Geosciurus inauris
GTATTTTCTAGGATTATGGTTCAAAGGAACGAGAAGAAAAGATCATAAAACATTTTCAAATGCAGAATACACCACAAAAGGACCCGCAGTACAGAAGACCCACTGCCCGTGTCCCGCAGAGGTTCTGCAGCATCGAAATGGGCACCTGGCCCAATAGGGGAGCAGCAGATACCGTCCCTCTGACTTCTGCACTGAGGGGACCCCACAGGGGTGCAGTCTGCACAGCAGGGGCTGAGTTTTGTCAAGGAAGGTCACAAACAGGATTGTGCACACAGAGCGGGTACAGTCCCTGCCCGTTCTCAGCCAGGCCTCTGCCCAGGCTGCGCAGCCAGTGAGACAGAGCTTGTCAATAAGACCCTGGGAGCCTGGAGACCTTGACAGAACCGACTAAGCACCAGCCCAGCAGGCCACCTCCCCAGCAGCTCCTCAGTCTGAACTGTTCATCACCTGGGTTTGGTCAGTTAGGGCAAAGCTAATTATTCTGCAACTGTCACCTGGGCAGTTGGCTTGGAATGTTCTGAGTTCCGAGGCAGTTAGGAGTTCAGCAGACCACTGGTCGTTCAGGGTGGTCACATGACCAAAGAGGAGCCAATCCTGGGGGTAGGGGAAAAATTTGGACCTCCCTTCTCCCCGAGCCTTCAGAGGGCTTCATCTGAGGGGAAGGCATTGCTCTTGGAGTCAGAGATTGAAATGTAGAGCCAAGAGCTGAGTCAGAATTTGGGCCATTCTCTGGGGCCAAGCACCTCCTCTAGGACACCAAGGATTTTCTGTCGTAACCTTTGGGTAGGAGGATTTGGGAGAGTGAGCTGAGCCCTTGGTTCAGTGTCCAGGGCATGAGCTAGTGGTCTCAGGTGTTCAAGGATCTCTATCCCCAGGAAACCAACTATATCCCTTGCCTTAGATTCATTGCTCCTCAGAGACATGAATCTGGGCAAGTTAATGTCTCAAAACTTTAGTGTCTTAAGCCATAAAATAGACCACTGGCTCCTACTCTGCCCACCCTACATCATATGAAATAAGAGATTGTTCTATGAGCCATAAAGCATCATACCCATGCCAGTGTGGGAAAGGAAGGAGGCTCTGTACTCCCCTGACTTGTCGCCTTCCAGGTACCCTCTCTGGAGCCCACCAGGATTATAGATGCTGTTTGTTCTTTCAGACATGTAATAATTGAACACTCATTTGGTAAACTTGTGAAGCACCAGTGATTTTTCTTCAGGTTTTGTCTGTATTATTTTAGCCTCAAAAAGCTTATTGCGCACATCCTATTAACATTTCTGACATCACAGAACAGGAAGACAGAAATGGGCTAAGGAACAGTCCCAGCCCATGTGGCTTTGATTTCAGGCCATTAGGTACCAGCACCCGTGCTCTTGGTCACTGTTTTGTGCTTGCTTTCTACATTGCCTCGTCTAAATAAATTGATTCTTCCTGCAGAGTCTTTGGTTGTTTTTAATGCACACCCAAAGTGCAAGGTCCATCTTCCTAAGTTCTACTTTGATTTGGGTGCCAGCTAAGTGATAAGAAGATCCAAAGTTTGGCCTGGGATTAAATTTTTAACAATACTTTTACCAGGAAGATGTCAATAGCTCCCCCTATGTGAATGCATTTCCCAGAACCTTGCTGCAGGAATATTAAAAAAAAAAAAAGAAAGAAAAAAAAAGACGAACACATTGAAATAAAAGTTGTACACGAGGATCGCTCTGGATAGTGTTGCTCCAGCTCCAGGAGTTGTTCAGCAGCATCAAAGTGAGCAACTGGCAAATAAATAACAGGATTGAAACTCAAGTATCATCCCATGCAACCCACTCCATTAAAGTCACTGTGGGAATTCAGTTAAGAAGCTGACTCGAGAGTAGTAATTATAATTTATTCAGTGCGTCATATTTAGAGACAAACCATAAAAATGCTAAATCATATTTTGTAATTGAGATATAACTCACATTCCATAAAATTCACTTTTTAAAAGTGCACAATTCAGTGATTTTTTTAAAAAGAATATATACAGGGTTTGCAATTATCATCACTATATAGTTCCAATAACTTTCATCACCGTGAAAAGAAAACCCTATACTTGGTACTAGTCGGTTTTTTCTCTTCACCCACCTCTCAGTCCTGGAAACCTCTGATCTACTTTCCATTTCTATGGATTTTTCTCTCCTAGACATTTCATATAAATAGAATTACATAACGTGCTGCCTTTGGCGTCTGGCCTGTTTCAATAAGACAAATGTTTTCAAGATTCACCCATCTTGGTGAATATGGACTTGATATTCCATATCAAGTGCAAATATAGCTGAATAATCTCCACTGTATGGATATAACACATTTCCCCTATTTATTGGTTGATGGATAGTTGGGCTGTTTCCATTTTGACTGTTATTTTGGCTATTTGGCTGCTGTGAACATTTATGTACAAGAACAAATGTTTTCAATGAAATCTAATTTATCTGTTTTTCCTTTCTTGGCCTGTGCCACAAAAGGAAAGACATATCTAAGAAGTCATTGACAAACCTAAGATCACTAAGATTTACCCTTCTTTTTATACTTCTAAGAGTTTTAAAAAATTTTTTTAGTTGTTGATGGATTTTTATTTTATTCATTTATTATTTATATGTGGTGCTGAGGATCGAACCCAGTGCCTCACGCATGCTAGGCAAGCATTCTACCACTGAGCTACAGCCCCAGCCCACTTCTAAGATTTTGATAGAGGTTACATTTAGGTCTCTGATCTAATTAACTTCTGTGTTTGGTGTGAGGTAGAGGTCCAAATTCAGTCACACAACATTTGTTGAAAAGACTGTTCTTTCCGCACTGAATGGTGCTTTGTGTCCCTTTCTGAAAATCAATTGACCGTAAATGTGAGGGTTTATATCTGGACTCTGGATTCTACTCCATTGATCTCTATGTCTACTCTTAACACCAGTACCATGTGGACTTGAATACTGTGTCTTTATAGAAAAGTTTTAAATTGGAAACTGTGAGTATGCCATCTTCATGATTTTTCTATATTTGGTTCTAGGCATTTCCATATGAATTGTGTGATCATGTCACATTTTGCAAAAAAGGTGGCTGGGATTTTTTTTTTTTTTTTGATACTGGAGATTGAACTCAGGGGCACTCGACCACTGAGCCACACCCCCAGCCCTATTTTGTGTTTTATGTAGAGACAGGGTCTCACTGAGTTGCTTAGTGCCTTGCCGTTGCTGAGGCTGGCTTTGAACTCGCGATTCTCCTGTCTCAGCCTCCCTAAGTGCTGGGATTACAGGCTTGAGCCACTGCGCCCGGCTTGTGGCTGGGATTTTTATGGGAATTTGGTAAATCTGTAAAATGATTAGTATAGCATAGCACCTAAACAGAGATATTCAAATCTATGAACAAGTATTCCTTTACATTTATTTACAATTTTAAAACTTACTGAGGTATAATTAATACATAGAAAATTGCACACATCTAATGTATTGATGAGTTTGAACCATATGTATATGCTTGCAATTCCATCATCGTAACTGAGATATCAAACATATCCATCAAATCCAAAAATGTCCTTGTGCTTTACTTTTCCAAAACTTAAAAAAAAAGCCTTTTAAATGTACAGCGAAGTACTGTCCATTATAGGTACAATGTTGTATGGTTGATCTCTAGAGCTTATACCCTTTGAAGAACAATTACTCATTTCTTCCTCCTCTCAGCTCCTGGCAATTACTATTCTACTAATAGATTCTATGTCTTTGATGGTTTTAGTTAGCTAGTCTAGTTAGTTGTGCTGGGGATCAAACCCAGGGCTTCACGCATACTCTACCACTGAGCTACATCCTCAGCCCTTTATTTTGGGACAGGGTCTTGCTAAGTTGTCCAGGCTGGCTTTGAACTTATGATCCTCCTGTCTCACCCTCCCAAATAGCTGGGATTACAGGTATGCACCACCATGCAGTATTTGTCCCTCTGTGGCTGGCTTATTTTACTCAGCATAATGTCCTCTAGGTTCATCCATGTTCTTGCAAGTAGTAGGATCTCATCCTTTATTAAGGGTGAATAATATTCCATTATATATGTATATAATACATATATAATGTGATCTATCACATTTTCTTTATTCCATTCTTCAGTTAACATGTAGGTTGTTTCCATATCTTGGCAATTGAGAATAATGCGATTAACATGGAATTGCAGTTATTTGCTTGATATACTAATTTCAACTATTTTGGATATATACCAAGTAGCAGGAGTGCTGGATCATAAAAACATAAATGCATTTTTTAATTTTTTGAGAAACCTCCATACTGTTTTCCATACTGATTGATATTCCAGCCAACTGTATACAAGTGTTCCCTTGTCTCCACATCCTTGCCAGCACTTAGTTTTCATCTTTGAGAAGAGCCATTTGAACATGTATGAGATACCTCATGGTGTTTTGATCTTCATTTCCCTGATAACCAGTGAGGTTGAGAACCTTATCATAGATATGGTAGCCATTTGCATATTGCTTTTGAAGAAATGTCTGTTCAAGTTCTTTGCTTATTTTTAAATTGAGTTTTCTCTACTGAGTTGCAGGAGATGCTTCTATGTTTAATGACTACAGATCCCGCTGTATCACTCACTAGGCATCAGGCATGGCTCACTTATGAATATAATGATTTCTTCTGGTGACCTAATCCATAACTATAGTTACATTGGCATTAATGGAATTAAATAGATTATATATCTGTACATGTATTTCTGGTCAAGATGTTTAGCTTCAGAACTTTATAGTGTGTTTTTGAAAGTGCTTTATACATCCATCTGAATGATTCATAGAAAACAGTTCAATATCTCTAATAGAACAAAACCCAAAGGTTGCCTATAACTTTGATTTTTGTTTTTCCATTATGGGACTAAACCCCTAGAGAAGGCATTTAGTAGTTGTTTAAAAAGTATATTTTGAATGAAAAAGTGAATAAAAAAAGAAAAAAATATGAATATTCACCTGCCCCAACCCATGGGCAAACATGGCTGAAAACATTATTTCGGGGTTTTTACTCATTTTTAAAAAATATTGTTAGTTGTAGATGGACACAATGCCTTTATTTATTTTTATGAGGTGCTGTGAATTGAACCCAGTGCCTCACACATGGTAGGCAGGTGCTCTACCACTGAGCCGCAACCTCAGCCCTGGGTTTTTACTTTTATATTGACACTTTCCATCCACATTCTCACATTTCCCACATTCCTAATCATAAACATGGAGTTCTTAGAAAGAGCCACATAAAATGTTCAATCTCTATGTCCTGTTTATTCCTGTTTCATCTTTATTCTTCTCCCATAGTACCTATTCGGTGGCTAGTAAAAATAAGAAAACAGAGTGGTAAAGATACAATTGACAAAGATTTTGTTTGATGAAGAAATTTATAATTGTATATTAGATGATATGATTTGCACATACTTTCTCCCATTTTGTGGGTTGCTTTACTGTTCTTGATAGTGGCTATTGATGCACCCAAGTTTTAAATTTTTTCTAAGTCAGATGTATATGTTTTATCTTGTGTTGCTTATGCTTTTGATGTCGTATCTAATACATTGCCAAATTCAAGGTTATAAAAATGTACTCCTACATTCTAAGAACTTTTCCCAGTTTAAGCTATTAAATTTAAATTTTTAATGCTTTCAGAGTCAAATTTTGTATATGGTGTGAGGTATGGGTCTAATTTCTGTTGCACATGAATATCCAATGGTCCTAGCAACATTTGCTGAAAAGACTATTTTTTTTTGGTACTGGGGATTGAACTCAGGGACACTCCGCCACTGAGCCACGTCCCAGCCTTATTTTGTATTTTATCTAGAGACAGGGTCTCACTGAGTTGCTTAGGGCCTTGCTAAGTTGCTGAGGCTGGTTTTGAACTTGAGATCCTCCTGCCTCCATCTCTTGAGCTGCTGGGATTACATGCATGTGCCACCGTGCCCAGCTGAAAAGACTATTCTTTGCTCCATGCATAGTCTTGGCACCCTTTTTGAAAGTAAATTGACCATAGATATATAATTTATTGCTAGACTCTCAATAATATTTCACTCATTATGTATCTGTCCTTATGTAGCATCACACAGTTTTGATTACTACACCTTTGTAATTAAGTATCAAAATGAGAAAATGTGAGCCCTTTGTGTTAGTCAGCTTTCTGTTACTGCAACAAAATACCCAAGATAATAGGCATAAAAAGAAAAGAAGGTTTTAGGTCTTTTGGATATATACCAAGGAATGGGATCGCTGGGTAATATGGTGATTTTATTCCTAATTTTAATCTAAAATCTGCATAATATAGGAATGTAGCCACATCAACATTTTATAGCAGCACAATTAACAATATCCAAGCCATAGAACCAACCTAGGTGCTCTTCAATAGATGAATGGATAAAGAAAATCTGGTATATATACACAATAGAGTATTACTCAGCCATAAAGAAGAATGAAATTGTGGTATTTGCTGGTAAATGGATGGAACTGCTAGAGACTATCATGCTAAGTGAAATAAGCCAGATCCAGAAAGCCCCAGGTTGAACATTTTCTCTAATATGAAGAAGCTAATCCAAAATAAGAGGGGGAAAAAGAAAAGGGTGGGGGGATTCCATCAAGATAAAAGAAAGATCAGTGAAGTAGAGCTAGGGGATTTAGGGGGAGGGAGGAGGAACAGGATAAGGGAAGAAGAGTGGAATGAATCTGACCTAATTTTTCTATGTACATATATGAAGACACCACAGTGAATCTCATCATTGTGTATATCCACAAGGTATTAAAGACCATAGGAGTAAAGAGCAGAAAGATAGTAGAGGGAGGGGAAGGGAATGGAGCAGGGAAAAGAGGGGAAAGGGGAAGCACTGGAGAATTAATTAGAGCAAATTATATTCCACTCTTTTATAATTGTCAACATGAATCCTAATGTTACACATAACTAGAAAGAACCAATTAAAAAAAAAAGGTTTCTTTTGGCTCACAGTCTTGGAGGTTTCAGTCCATGGCTGGTTGACCCTGTTGTTTTTAGATCATCATGGTGGGAAAGAGTGGCAAAGGAAGCCCATTTGCCTCATAATCAAGAATCAAAAAGGAAGAGGAAGAGACTGTTTTCCCACAACCCCTGCAAGGGTATGCTCCCAGTGACCTTTAAATTCCCACAGGCCCCTTCCCATAACAGGTTTCCACCACCTCCCAGTAGCACCACGCTAAGTTCAACCTTTGGACACCTGGATCTTTAGTGGGCATTCCAGATCCAACTTTATTCTTCTTTATCAAGATTGTTTTGGCTATTTGGGATTTCTTATAATTCCATATGATTTTCAGGATTTAGACCTTTTTATTGCAAAAAAATAGTGTTGGGATTTTTTGTGTGTGTGCTAGAGATTGAACCAATAGCCTCACACATGCTAGGCAAGTACTCTGCCACTGAGCTCTACCTCTGGCTCAACACTGGGATTTTGAGAGGAATGTTGGTGAATCTGTAGATCACTTTGGGAAGTCTTCCAACCCATGAATATACAACATCTTTCCACTCACTTAGGTCTTCTTTAATTTCAGCAAAATTTGGTAGTTTATGGTGTATCCAACTTATACCTCCTTGGTTAAATTCATTCTTAAGTGTTTTAGTCTTTTGGAAGCTATTGTAAATGGAATTGTTTTCTTCATTTTGGACTAGCCATTGCTAGTGTATGGGAACATCCACATACAGTCACATCACTTAAGGATGGGAACATGTTCTGAGAAATATGGTTAGTCAATGTCATTGTGCAAACATCACAGAGTGTATTTACACCCTTATCTTATTTAACTAAGATAGTTACAATGTCACCAGGCAATAGAGTTTTTATGGGACCACTGTTATATATGCAGTCTGTTGTTGACTGAAATGTTATGTGACATACAACTGTACTTTGTTCTTATCACTTAAAAAAATCAGAAATAAGTGATGAATCATATAAATTGTTTCCAATATGAATTGAGAAAGTATATATTTTCTTTCATGCTAAGATTATAGCAAAAATAATAATTCACCTAGATGAGAATTAGGGGTCATCAGGAAAAAGTGTCATGTCTGAGGACAGTCAGAGGAACTGATCCTGGAGTCTGGTGTTTGCAGGTGACTCCCCTAGGGAATCTGTAGAAAGTTTTTTACAGTATAACTGCTCAGAGAGTACGGGAGGCTAATCTCAAGTGCCTTTGAGGCTGAGACATCTCTCCAAGGCAGTTTTGATTTTATCACTTACTGGTCCTATTAATGACACTTTGGTAGCATTTGAGATCATTGATTCTGCATAAATAAATACTCTTAAAACTTCATGCAACGTAAAGGTACACAGAACTTAAAAACCACACCCCTCTGCACATCTTCCCCCACATAGATATTGTGGAATAACTGTGCACTTACAAGATGGACTCCTGAGGCGAGGATGTCTAAAGAGTTAGAGTTGGGGGCACACATGGGTGGAGTATGGAGCCTGTGGGGGAGAAGAGGGGGAGGGAACGTGGTATCTTTCACAGCCACCTGAGGCAGGCCCACATATGATGAAAAGTCGGAAAGGGATCAGCAGAATTTTCACAGACCACGAGAGCATCTGTGGCTGATAGTGAGTGAGATTTGGTTCTTGTAATGATAGCCTACGGCTGCACATGATTATTCCTGCTATTGAAGGCAAACTGGATGCTAAGGCTTTCCACTGAAGCAGCAGAGCTCCTGCAACCCTGGCTGTATTAATATGTATCCCAGGAAGTCCTTATAACTAGTAAAAAAAGAATATTTTGATTCTTGTGACCTATTTAAAGTAGAAAAGCCTCAAGGCTTTTAGGTTTGGTACAAAGATGGATGGTTGGCTAAAGGTCAATGTCAGATACTATTGGATTCTCCCTAGAGAAGGCCTCACACAACTGGGCAAGCTCATTCTCAGAGTGGTGATTGGATCCCGAGCAAGAAAGACACCAGGGTCACTGACAGAGACTTTGACTACTGTGAACTATGGCATCTGGTATGGCCTGGAATCTGGGGAGCACAATGATTACACTGATCAAAAAGCAACAAGAAACCTTTGAACTATCTACAAAATTCCATTTTAGGTAAATAGATAATGTAAAATGAAAGATTGAAAAAAAGGATTCAGCATGCGCAAAAGCTGGTAGAAAGATGTGTTTGTCAGCTTTCTATTGCTGTAACAAATGCCTGAGATAATCAACTTAAAAAGACAGGAGGTTTATTTTGGCTCACAGATTTGGAGGCTCCAATCCATGATCAGTTGGCCACATTGCTTTGGGCCTCTGATGAGGCAGCACATCATGCTGGACGCACATAACAGAGCAAAACAACACGTCCCATAGTCAGGAAGCCAAAAAGAGAGGGAAAGGAAAGGGCTGTGGTCTCCCCATCTCCTTCACAGGCATGCCTACCAATGACCTTGAAACCTTCTGTTAGGCCCCACCTATTAAAAGTTCCATCTCTTCCAATTAGCGTCATGGGCTGGGGATCAAGCCTCCAACACAGAGGTCTTTGGAGAAATCTTTAAGATGTAAACTATAGTGCAAGACAAAGTGGATTTCAGAAGAATAGTATGACACATGAGGAGTTACATTTCATTATGATAAACAGGTAGATTCATCAGTATGACATAATCCTAAATGTGTGTGCACCAAACAACACAGCTTCAAGATTTATGATAGGATATTTTACAGATAGCAAAAACTCAAAAGGAAGGTAGCCAAATCAATGAATATAACTGAACACTTCCATATTTCTCCTTCAGTAATCACAGGAAAAAAAAATAGGTAGAAAAATCAGTAAGAACATAGAAATGCAAACAAACTAGACCAGCTTGACCTCACATTTACAGCACCCCTCATTCAACACAAAGATCACACTTCCTTTTCCAGGGCACCAGAATACCAAATATAGAACCATATTCTGTGCCATTTACACGAGCACATTTAACATAAATGAAATTAAACAAAGTACATTTTTCTGACCATCATGATTTTAAAATAGAAATATATTAGGAAAAGACACGTGAAAAATTGTCAAATATTTGAAAAAGAAGATACCCACACAATTTTAGATAACCCATTGTTATGGTTTAGATATGGTGTCCCCCAAAGACAATGTAAGAAGGGTTGGAGGAGAAATGATTGGGTTATAGTTGTTACCTAATCAGCAAATTAATCCCTGATGGGATTGAGTGGTAACTGGAGGCAGGTGAGGCGTGGCTGTGGGGTATATATTTTTGTATCTGGAGACTGGAGTCTCTCTCTCTACTTTCTGATCATCATGTGAGCTGCCTCCCACAGCCTCACTCTTCTGCCATGATGCCCTGCCTCACCTTGAGCCCCAAAGAATGGAGTCTGCTGTCTATGGACTGAGACCTCTGAAACCATGAACCATCAAATAAATTTTTCCTCCCCTAAAATTGTTCTGGTCAGATCTCTGAGTCATAGTAGTGAAGTAGCTGACTAAAACACTAGTGGATCAAAGAGAAAGTCACACGAGAACCTCGAAAATATTGCAGATTAAAAAAATATTAAACATCAAAATTTGTAGATTGAAACTAAAGTAGTATGTATGGGGAATTTTAATATTAAATTCTTAAATTAGAAAAATGAAGACTGGTATTGAATCAAGCATCTAGGTTTCAACCTTAAAGTGCTAAGAAAAGCAAGAACATATTGGAACCAGGAAAATCGGATGGAGGAAATGATAGAGAAGAGAATCAATCAATGAAATTGAAAATAGAAAACCAATGTGGCTACATCACTCCAGCATGCTGACTAGTAACTGGATGGACCTGGAGACCATCACGCTAAGTGAAACCAGCCAGTCACAAAACATCAAGGATTGAGTGTTTTTGCTGATATGTGGAAGCTAAACCACAATAAGGGGGTGGGGGAAGAAGAGAAGTTCAGTACTTTAGACAAAAGGGAATGAAGGGAAGGGGGGGGGCTAGAAATAGGAAAGACAGTGGAATGACCCTGACATAATTTTTCTATGTACATGTATAAAAATACCTAAGCAAATCCCACCATTGTGTACATCTACAAGAATGGGGTCTTAATTAGAACAAGGTATAAATATGCATGTATAATTTTATCAAAATGGATTCTACTCTCATGTATAAGTAAAAAGAACAACAACAAAAAATGGAAAATGGTAAAAGAAAAAATCAATGAAACCAATTACTAATACTTTCAGAAAAATCACAAAAATTGATAGACCTCTGGCTATGCTGATTGAGAAGAGAAAGAATGTTACTAGAGACTTTCAAAAAATAAGAGGGCTGGAGAGGAAGCCCAGTGATAGAGCACTTGCCTAGCATGTGTGGAGCCCTGGGTTCCATCCTCAGTAATCATCATCCTCATCATCATCATCATATTTTAAAATGGACTGTGAGGAACAACTATATCCATAAATTTGATGACTTAGATGAATGGTCAATTTCCAAAACCATCAAAAACTCAATCCATATAAGAATTTTGAATATACTCATCATAAATAATAATAGTTAGTGATGGGTATGGTAATGGCCTTGTGTTGATCATTGCCCAATGTGCACATGAATCAAAACATCATATTGCACCTTTTAAATATGTAAATACCATGTCAATCAAAACATTTAAATTATGTATAAAATGTGAATATTCTGTCTATTAAAAGCTCAAATTTGGAGTTCAAATCTTACCCATAAAGACCTAGCTGTTTCTGATTTCTCCCTCTTCCCTCTTCTATCTTTTTGGTTCAGTTTTGGCAGTACAGGAAATCGAGCCCAGGGCCCAGCGTATACTAGGCAAGTGCTCTACTACCTGAGCTACAACCCCAGTCCTCATTTTCTCTTTCTGGATCAGGTACTGCTTCTTCTTCTCTTCTGTCAAGCCCTTTTTCTCTCCCCTAGCCCCTGCCAAGAAGAGCCCACCACTGGCTGTCAAGACCAAGCTGCACCCAGCAACCACGAATGAGATGTGCCACTTACATGTGACACCATCACAGCACCGGACTTAGGGAGGCCAAGCCTTTATTCAGGAGTCCATAGAGGTGACTGGATCCTTTGGAGAACATCAGACAGTCACACTATCCAGAGAGACCCTGGAAACAGTGCAAGAATCAGAAGAAAAAAAAATGCTGGAAAAGCAAGTTTATACCTAAGACACCAAGTAAGGAAGAAACTGAGAAGGAGGGTGGAGATACCAGTTTGCCTCAGGAGATGACAGAAGTGGACATCCAGCCATAGTCATGCCTGGGAGAAGGGCTAAGTCTAACTCTAAGCTGAAGTGGGTGTGCAGCCTGCCATTGTGGAGGGTCCTCCATCCTCATTTGCCAATGAACCTCTAAATACCCAGGATGTAACTGAATTATGCAGCTGCCCTCTGACAAGTCCGCAGAAGATGACTCTGAAAAAGAAGACAAGGACAAAAGTTCCCAAAGAAGATGCCATCCAGAGACTCCAGGCAAGAATATGTGGATTCCATTGGAACAGGCCTACAGGCATTTAATGCAAATACTCCAGAAAAGAACCCAAGGGACAGAATCATGTTGCTAAAACTAGTACAGGGAATTCTGGAATTAATGACATCAATGAGTAATTCAAGAAGTCCCTCAGATGATCTCACATCACTGAATGCCATTAAACTGCCTAGCTGGGGATGGACCACGATGTTGACCAAACTGGAAAGGCAGTCCTCAACCACAAAGCTGGTAACATACAAATCCCTGAACAGAGGGTCTCAGGACACAGAAGGGATGAGATGAACACAGAGACCTGAAGAGAGAGTCATTCTTAAGAAAGGTGGTGCCAGGATGGGCCAAGATGATAACTGAGGTAGCAGAACAGGTGTCTAAATGACATCAGGGGAACAAGCAAGGGCTGAGCCGCACCTCAAGCAGCCACCAAAGCACAGCATACACAGGGAGGGCACTTGGGTTCCTGGAGCCACCACCTTGGAGCAGCATAGACTCCGATGGCTCTGTCACTGTCACCAGAAGCTGCAGTGGAATCTCTATCATCACCCAAGGTGACAGCATTGGCAGTAGTCAAGGTGGTGGTGCAGGAAGGGCCTCCAGGCCAGCATGGCATCAGGTGCCCCCAGAAGCATGCAGCCCTCTTGCCTCTGCCTAGTCTATCCGGGGCCTTCTCTCTTGTATTTTCCTTCCTGCTTTTTCATCCATGTCTCTCAGTAACAGTCATCTTTGAATAATCTCATGATCTCACAGGTGAGTGGCCTCAGCAACCCCCCTAGATAAATGAACCTTAGCCACCAAGGCGCTACTGAAGCAGCCCACCCACCCTCGGCTTGGTCCCAGCTGCTAGGTATCTCTCAGCATCTTCAGCAGACAAGCCTTATCATGGCGCCCACGAGAAAGCTCCTCCCACTTCCGCTTTTTCTGCCTCTAGCCATGGGCCAGTTCCAGTTCTACCACCCCAGGCTACATGCAGTCCCCTCTCTCCACAGATCTAGGTTTCTTGCTCTCCCCCTGGATAGTATACTAACCCCAACCAGCAACATCAACCTCTCCCTCGCCTTTGCTTGGTAGTCTACTGCCCCCAAAGTGAGAAAGAGCTGCTTCAGCCATCCCACTAGCCTGGTTAACGGCCCCTGAGGACTAGATGGTGGCTTTACCAAGGCATGGCTGGGGTCTAGCAGCCCAATGTGAGGCCTGATCAGCAACCAGAGGGGCAGCATGGGAGCAGGCAGATAAGGCCTGTGGTTTGCTATACATGGGTGCCTTTTTCCTAAGGTCCATCCTAGTGGGTGATGACACAAAATGTGGTCCAGCTGCCTTTCCAGCAACTCATACTGGTCTCTGAGCGCCAGTCTATGCAACACAGCCTCCTGGAAGCGGCCATACCAGTGTGGCCCAGCAGTGTCCCCCAGCTCAGCAGAATGGCGTGAGCCATTCTGTGGGGTTTCTGCAACCTCCCTGCTCCGAGCAGCCCCAGGATGCCTCAGCCTCCCTCTCTTCCTGTGGTCCCTCACAGATGCCACAGCTCAGATACTCAAGAGTACCACCCTCTGGACGAGGTGTGCTGGTCATGGAGCCAAACATCTCTAATAGACCCTCGTTTCCTCCAGAACCGGGGTCCACTGGAATCACCGGAAATACTACAGCATGGACTACTGGGGTCAGACACTTGGAGGCCTGTATCATCCTGACAGGAGCCCCAAGACCAACAGCTCAATGAGTGGCACCCCTGTCATATCTCTTACCCAGTCTCCAGCACCCTCTCCTGTTAGCAGCCTCAGCAACATTAGCACAGGGCTCAGTTCCTTCCTGTTCTCACATGGTCTCTCCAGCCTGCAGGTCCAGTGCAGGGTTGTGGGCACTACTCTCTTTTGGGGCAGCCTTTACAGTACAGTCTGCCCAGCTGCCCTCCCTCGCTCTGAGGTCAGTGGACTTACTCAATGCACCATGGACAGAGTGAATTGACACATGGAAATCGGAGCAAGAGACAAGCATACAAATCTGCCTCCAATGACCTGGGGATGGTAGGTGTTGCCTTGAAGTGGGTGCTGGAGGTGACTGACCTCTCTGGGGCACCTGGTCTGGTACCAAGATCCAATGACTCAAGGAGGCTGGGATAGGGGTGGAGGTGCTAAGAAACAGCTGTTGCTCAGTTGTCCCTGCTTTGTACACTACTGTGACCATGCCCCCCACCCTCCGCACTGTTCCAAATGTTTCCCTTCACCCCAGCAGCTCCATGGCAAATTTCAGACTTAAAGTGGCCCCTAAAGAACAATGCCTGAGGATTCTAGAGCCAGCCATCTCCCTTGAAGAGGAGGAGGCCTGAGGATCCTGGCTGACCAAGACAAGGTGAAGAGTAATAAATTGATAGATGCTGGGCTAGAACCCAAAGCATAAGGGACTAAGAGGGAGACAGACTCTCACACTGGTATAGGACTCCCCACCCTCCTGCCACGGTCCCCATTTACCCCTGGCTGGTCCCCTTCTGCTTCCCATCCTCTTCTGGCATCTTTAATCTCTTCTCCCACCATAAAATTTCTTTCTCATTTTAGGGTCTGGTAGAATTGGGAGGGTCCCACAATCTCCTAGTCTCCTCCTATTCTCTCACCAGTCTGAACTTTTCCCTTTGTTTTAGTCTTTTAGTTATATTCATAAAGATGAATATATTTATATGGAGAGAATTAAGAAAAACATAATTGGTTTCCGTGTTTCTCCCTTCCTCTATCTTGTCCCTCCAGGCCTCACAGAGCTAAAACCCTACCTCTGGTGCACTCTATATTATTTTCTGTTTATTTGGGAGGTTATTGGGGGAAAGGTTGATATTGCTTTTAAATATTTTTTAAAAAATCTGGGAGAAAGAAGAAAGTCCAGCTGGCTTTGTGCATCATACCAAACATTCAAAAAATAATTAATACTAACTCTACCAAACTCTTCCATAAAATAGAAGGCTTCCCAAATTATTTGCAAAGTCAGAAAAAAAAAACACGAACAAAAAAACAGACCACATGGACACACCCTTTATGAATATAGGCATAAAAATCCTGAATAAATAAAATCAAATCTAACAAAATTTAAAAGTGCAATTAGGACTTCTCCCAGAAATGCAAGATTCATTCAACATTCAAAAAGAATCCATTGGGCTGGGCGCGGGGGTGCACGCCTGTAATCCTAGCACTTTGGGAGGCTGAGACAGGAGAATCACAAGTTCAAAGCCAGCCTCAGCAACAGCAAGGTGCTAAGCAACTCGGTGAGACCCTGTCTCTACACAAAACACAAAATAGGGCTGGGGATGTAGCTCAGTGGTCGAGTACCCCTGAGTTCAATCCCTGGTACCAAAAAAAAAAAAAAAGAATCCATTGGGAGGCTGAGGCAGGAGGATTTTGAGTTCAAAGGCCCTAAGCAACTCAGTGATAAAATATTTAAATAGGACTGAGGGTGTGGCTCAGTGGTTAAGTGTCACTGGGTACCAGGGATGGACCCCCCCAAAAAATCCAAAGGCTCCCTTGAGCTGGGGCTGTTCCTCTAACTGGGCCTCAAAGGGGGCTATTTCTGGAGCTGGTGAGGCTCCAAGAAGGCATCCACATTGCCGGCAGTGGCTACGGCAGGGCCAGGCAGGTCCAGGCAGGTCCTCAGCATCCAGCGCTGTTGCCCCCACAGCCTGAGAGTTCACGCCTCCCAGCCATTGCTCTTCACCTGCACCATGGAGAAGGAAGGTGCGCAAGCAGATCTCCAAGAGCACTGAGAAGGAGGCCAGGCAGGCCAGGCAGGCAGCCTCCGAGGGAGTCTCGCCCAGTGCCAGCACCTCAGAGACCTTGGGTCTGACCAAAGGGAAGCCAAAGCAAGGGCCCTGCCAAAGCCCAGAAACCCGCTACAGCTGTGGGGGAGGAAGCCAAGGGCAGATCCAGGAGGGCACCTGGCAGGAGTCCTCCCAGGAGAAGCAGGGACCATTCAGTGCCCTCTTTCTCCAGGAGCAACTTCCTTCTGGGACTAGAGGGCTTAGCTCTGCTTGTACTGCCTGCCCTTAACCCAGACTCTCAGACACAGCCTCTGGCAGGCCACCCTGGCCGGCCACCTGCGTGCTCCCTACCACGTGACACAGCACAGCAGCTGCTCCAGGGCCTCTGTGGCTCCAGTAGGGAGCAGTTTTCCTCCAGCCTCCATTCCCAGCAAATACCCACCCCCCGCACATGTCCTGTGCCTGCTGCGTCCCCATTCCCTAGGTGGGTGACATTGCTGTCTGGGCTGTTGATTTGTAGGCCTCTTCTCTGCTCCTCTCTGCTCCCTTTGGTTTCCCATACAGATGTCTAGGAGGGCTCCTCTGGCCTTAGAAAGGGCATAAACCCCTTCACACTCACCTACATGCCCCACTCTGCTGGACGGGAAGCAGTTGGTGTGGCCAATGCAGGAGGGGTGCTCAGCCTCCAGGTTGCTCCAACCTCTTTCCTCAGGTGGGGCTCGCACCCACTTCTCTTGCTTCCTGTACTTCACCTGATCCTGTACTAGGCTGGACAGCCCCCTTTGGGGTGCAGGAAGGCAGGCAGGAGTTGAAGCCCCTGTCCTCTGGTCACAGGTCCTCACTCTGGGATCTGGATCTTCAGTGGTGGAGATGAAGTCACCTACTTCCCAGGTAAGGCCCAGGTTCCCTATACAGCCTTGTAAGGCAGGCTGGGGGCCACTTGCTCTTCTTCCTCTCTAGGATGTTCCTAGAGGGGACTGACAACGACCAGCCCTGCCCACTTTTCCGCTTCTTCCCAACTGGCAAGCTTCTGGTTTTTCCTTTTCTTCTGTTCACAAACTGCCTCTGAACAGTTGTTTTGCTCAATGTTTTATCAGTCGCTGCTGCTGCTACCAGTCCATCCTCCCTCTTCATGGGGAAGAGAGGCGAGGGTACAGTGGACTGGGTTACCTACTGCCCCAGCCCCAGCTGCAGCTGCAGAGGAGGGAGAGGGTATTGTCCATGAAGGGTATAGGGGCCATTTCCCCCCTGTTCTGTCAGGGAGAGACTTGGCCACTATTTGTCTCAGCCTAGGACTCCCTTCCTCTGGTTTCCTACTTGTGGTTACTTGAATAAAATACTTTCATTTTCTGAAAAAAAAAAAAATCCAACTTTATAATTGTAGTAGCAAACTACACTAAAGATATCCAAGTCCTAATCCTTGGAATCTGCTAGAATGTTGCCTTACTTTGGGAAGGGTGCACATGGAACTCGGTTGCTGGTCACCTGCCCTTAAAATAGGGACACTGTCCCGGATTATCCAAGTAGCACCACTGTGAACATGAGTGGGAGTGGGATTGAAAGACAGGAGAGTCACTGTCAGAGTGCCAGTGTGGGCGTGGTCAGTGGGTCCTTGCTGGCCTTGAAGATGAACAAGGACACTGATTTCCTTGTAGAGTCTCCAGGAACGCAGCCTAACCAACATCTTGATTTTAGCTCCTCAAGGTCCATGTCTGACCTCTAACCCATTGACTTGGAAGATATTACATTGACATCATTTGAAAGAGACATGTTTACAGGAATGGCTACACCAGATATGGGACTCTGATACAGCACTTTGTCATATAGACAGACAAGTAAAATCATGGTCATTTCAATAGAGGCAGAGAAAACATTTGGCAAAAAATTTGACATCTGCTCACAAGAAAAAATTTTGAGAATTAAAAAGGACCTTGTCAATCTGGTAAATGGCACAAAGAATATAGTTAATCACATATTTAATAATGAAAACTTATTTCCTCTTAATTCATCAACAGAATACAGGATTATGGTAACTGTCATCATTGTTTTAAGCAATAATAATCAGTGGACGATACACCATTGAGTATAAGAAGGAACAGAACACTTACACAGGCTCAAGATATCTTCCCACAGGATACTTTCTAGTAAGGGAAATAGTAACTTAAGAAAACGTGACGTGATCAAATCTATTATGACTAATGGGATGAAGCAACCCCATATGCCTCCCGATATGGAAATATGGCATCACTTCTGAGCTATTTCTACCAAAAATACAAAGCATGGATTTAATCATGAAGACACATAAGCTCTATTTTTTATTAAATAAGATTTTTCAGCCTATCCTTTATATTCTTTGACATTTATATAACCTTTATTAAAATATTTGTTGTTAAATCTCTTACCATGTCTTTTTCCTCATTTTTACTGGTGCATTACAGTTGTACATACTTATATTTGTTACATATTCATACCTGCATACAATGCACAATATAATTTGGTTAATATCACTTCCCACTTTTGTGCAATATATTCTTATTGTGGGAAATATCTCCAGCAAAATTCTAGAAACAAAAATAAGATTTCCTCCTCTTTTCTATATTCTGTATTTCCCATCTTTTCATTTCACTGCTTTAATTTCTTCTGATATACCTTCCATTTTATCAATTCTCTTAAGCTGTATCAAATGTGTTGCTACAACCGTCCTGAGATTCCAGATACTGTTTTTCAGTTTTAGAATTTCCAAGTTCTTTTCTACAACTTTCTCTTGAGATTTTTAATTTTACCTCTTGTAATACTCTGGGTTGATAACTTGTGTAATTTTAGCCTCTATGGTTCCATTTGTATTATTTGATTTCCCTCAGCTGTGTCTTTCCCTCATATCTTTTTTTTCATTGAGTACTATATATGAGAAATATAAGAGATTGGTGTTAAAGATGTTATCCTGCAGAGAGACTGTTTGCCTCTGGTGGATGACTGTGGGGTATTAGTCTGGCTTCTGCTCCTGGGTGGTCTTACCTACTTCCTCTAGGGTGTAGGCCACGGGATTTTGAAAAAAATTGTTGGAGATGGACAGAATACTTTTATTTTAATGTGGTACTGAGAATCGAAACCAGTGCCTCATACATGCCAGGCAAGCACTCTGCCACTGAGCTACAAGCCCAGCCCCAGGCCACAGGATTTTAAACCAAAGATTGTATAAGTCATCACCAACCAACCCTCTGTGCAACATACACCCACAGACCTATCAGAAATCCAACTTTTCAATTGCCTACTGTGGACTTGGGGCATAAGAAGTACCAAATACCGGGGTTATTTTTCCAGATTTCCTTCTAAATATTGGTACAGTTTGCTTTGTCATCTCTGAACATACTAATAATTTGTCCAGCTTTTTCATCAGTACTCAGGGAAATAACTGATGTATAGCCATCCCTCAATATCTGTGGGAGACTGGATCCAGGATCTCCCAGGACACAAAGATTTGCAGATGTTCAGTCTCTTATACAAAGTGTTAATTTGCATATACCTTTATCTATATACTACATAAACAATTATACTGGATTGCTTTGGGACTGATAAGAATTCTTAAGTCTGTACATGTTCTGTATAGAGGACCCATTTCCCCCCACTTATTTTCAATCTGAGGTTGTTTGAACCACAAATGCAGAACCCACGGATCTAGGGTGCCAACTGCTTGATATTGCCAGAATTAGGAAGCACATTTTCTCCAAGTTGTTGTGTTGCAACACAAGCCAAATGCATTCCTGATAGACCTTCAATCAGCACGTTGCAGCCCCTGCTCCACAATGTGAAGCAGACACTGAAGTGTGTGACTGAAGGGACACACAAGTGAAGTGACACTGAAGTGTGTAAATGTGTCAACATTTGCAGAAATTTTCATAAGTCTTTGGAATGGTAAGATTTCCTTTTGCAAATACTGAATATCCGACTTCCTTCACCTAATTTTTTTCCCCCAATACTAGGGATTTGAAGCCAGAGGAGCTCTACTACTGGGCTGCATCCTTAGCCCTTTTATTTTTTTATTTATTTTTTATTTTTTGGTACTGGGGATTGAACTCAGGGGCACTCAACCACTGAGCCACATCCCCAGCCCCGTTTTGTGTCTTATGTAGAGACAGGGTCTCACTGAGGTGCTTAGCGCCTCGCCGTTGCTGAGGCTGGCTTTGAACTCGCGATTCTCCTGTCTCAGCCTCCCTAAGTACTGGGATTACAGGCTTGAGCCACCGTGCCTGGCTCCTCTTATATTTTTATGACAAGGTCTCATTAAATTTCCAGGCTCACCTCAAATTTGCAATCCTGCATTGGCCTCCAGAGTAACTGGGATTATGGGCATACACCACTATGTTCAACTTGCTTTCACCCAATTTATAAAAGACTAATAGGCTAATGGAGTGAGATATGCCCTAGTTTCAGTAATACTTCCATTTGTCTTAGAAAAGCAACAATTTAATCAGTAGAACATATTAAGGTACTCAATGACTTTAACATGAATACTTTTATTGCTATTTAAGTTTAATAGCATTAGGAATGACATTTGTACATATTTCGTTTATAGGAAAAAGTTTTCATAACAATGTTCCACTCTTTCCTTCCAAATTAATCTTTTGATTTCTAGAAACTTAACATAAACCAGACTATTAACTTCCAAAAAATATTTGCCTTAGCTCTTATTTAATTATGGGCCTATCTCCTCTAATATATTTATCACTGTTGGCTGTGTTTCTTAGTAGGATTATATTTCTATTACAAACATTTTAAAAAAACCAAATCATTAAATAAGAAAGGCACAAATTGCAAACCTAAATCAATTATCATATTATTAAAGCAAATTTCCTGGCATACCCTCTGGTATATTTGAAACTAATCTCTGCCCCTTGCCCAAATACCACTCTGTTTAGAAGAGAACAAGAAAACAGTTCTCACTGTTACCGAGTCTATTCAAAGAATCCTCTTAAGTGGAAAGAACAACTGTGGTTCCAGAGAAAGCATGTGGCTTCATATAACAATGGATTCGAAACTCTGCTGCTGCTGCTGATGTAGTTAACACGGTATTGCACTTGGAACATCAAGCCAACAGAAAAGTATAAGATGTTAGCATCCTTTGCAGAAGTGGCAAAAGGTTTCCATGTTGCCAAACTGTTAATTTAAATCACCAGGTTCTCTTTATTACCTCTCCAATATACATTTGTTCAAAGATACAATCCCTAGATGACTAATGCCTGATTCTTTACAATTATCAGTGGCACTACTTGGAATGCAGCATTTGGGCACATTTAATTACATAAGCTTTGCAACATTTGAAAGGTAAATTGCAAGACAATACTCTGCCAATTCTTCACAGGCTGGAAAGGCAGTGTTGGGTCAAGTCAGTGGTAGTATTTCAAGTAGAAAGCACCACTGATTTGGACTTCATCTTCTCAGCATAGACCCATCCATCTGTCAACATAAACCCAACTTCTCACTCAATTGCCTCCTGTGGAATTTGTGGTATGAAAGGCAATCTCAAATACTAGAGTCATATTTCTGAATTTCCTTCTGCTAGATATTGGTCTGATTTTCTTCTTTGCTTTGCCATCTCTGATGCTATTCAACATCCCATGTGTAATAAAAAAAAGTTACAATTTAGCTATGAATCTATTTCAGATATCCAGCTTCAAAAGTTAAAAAAAAAAGTATGAATTGTGGTTTTCAACATCACATCAGGTCTTTCTTCCTCTGCAGCTCAAAGGTAATAGAGAGAGTTGGATAGTGATTTATTTGGCTCTTGGTGAATGTTCTGGCCCACAAGGTAAGCCAGTTTATGGGCATAGTGGCAGGGAGCAGGAACTCGGATGATGCCCTTTAGTAGAAAGAAATGAAAAAATTTTTACATCTCAAATTTACATTTACTTTCTCTTGTTTACACTGTCATAGATATCAATTCATAAGTTCAAAATTCCTCAGTTTTGAATAACACATTTTACAGTTCTGAAGGGAAATCAGTAACAAAGTACTTACAGGCAAATTGTAGTACATGTGGCACAGTTTGTAAGTTAAACGCTGTACTGTGTCCGGGTCCAAGCAAATGGTGTCATAGATAACATTATAATGAGTGGGAGTAACAGTACCAGATGTTGAAGACTGACTGACAATGTAGAAGTCATACCTGGAATTACAGAACACGTGGGTCTCAGCTTATTTCAGAAAAGAAATATGGTAACACTGGTATCAGATGAAAATATTAATTTACAGAAATCTGTTCTATAGAGAGTTTCCTTTAAATTTAGAAGCCTATCTTAACAATGATGTGATAAAAGAAATCCACAAAGGACATTTAAGAGATGGAGTCTTAAAATATAGCTATTGATGCCTAGGGAAAGAAACATAATTGGCACATATGGGTGGTAATAGGTAATTAGATGCAGAAATTCAAAGATTTGTTTGTTTCTTCCTAAGCATTGTTGGAATACACTCAAACCCCATAAATGATGTAACTGGAAAGGTTAATCTATTTCCATTTGTTGTAAATACTAAATTTTATTTTTTTGTGTATAGTCTTATGTAATGCTTTATTATAATTTTACTTTTTAAATTAGTTCTTGCATTCTACTATACTGATCAATGTTTATGACCTTCCTTAATGTTACTTCATTTCTTCCCTTTTATTGATATAAATGTCTTATTTCCCACTGTGGTTTCACACAACTCAATTATGTAAATAAAATATCTACATCTAAAATTAACCAGTTCTTTTTTCCCCAGTAACTGAAGAACCTTAAAATGTTTTAATTCTCTAGCTCTTTCCTGTGTAAATGTTATTATAGTATTATAGATATACCCTGTTTGAGTTTTCTTTTTAAACACACATAAGAATGGGACTCTACCTTGTTTTAATATACCCAAGCAGTCAGTCATTACTTATAAAATCAAAGATTTCAACGCCTAATAGAAGAAAAAATAGGCCCAAATCTTCATCATGTTGGATTAGGACCATACTTCCTTAACAAGACTCCTATAGCACAAGAAGTAAAATCAAGAATCAACAAATGGGATGGATTCAAACTAAAAAGCTTCTCAGCAAAAGAAATAATCAATGAAGTGAACAGAGAGCCGACATTCTGGGAACAAATCTTTGCCACACACACATCCGATAGAGCACTCATCTCCAGGATATATAAAGAACTCAAAAAACTTAACACCAAAAAAAGTAACAACCCAATCAATAAATGGGCCAAAGAGCTGAACACAAACTTCACAGAAGATATACAATCCATCAACAGACATATGAAAAAATGTTCAACATCTTTAGCAATCAGAGAAATGCAAATCAAAACTACCCCAAGATTTCATCTCAGAGCAGTCAGAATGGCAATTATCAAGAATACAAACAACAATAAGTGTTGGCGAGGTTGTGGGGAAAAAGGCATGCTCATACACTGCTGGTGGAACTGCAAATTGGTACAACCAATCTGGAAAGCAGTATGGAGATTCCTTAGAAAACTGGGAATGGAACCACCATTTGAGCCTGCTATCCCACTCCTTGGTCTATACCCAGAAGACTTAAAAACAGCAAACTACGGTGCTGCAGCCACTTCAATGTTCATAGCAGCTCAATTCACAATAGCTAAACTGGGGAACCAACTTAGATACCCTTCGATAGATGACTGGATAAAGAAACTGTGGTATATATACACAATGGAATATTACTCAGCAATAAAAGAATAAAATTATGACATTTGCAGGTAAATGATGGAGTTGGAGAATATCATGCTAAGTGAAGTAAGCCAATCTCAGAAAACCAAATGCAAAATGTACTTGTTGATAAGTGGATGCTGATCCATAATGTGGGGAAGGTCATGGGAACAACAGTGGAACTCTGTTTACAGGGGTGTAAGGGAGGAGGAGACATGGGGACAGTAAAGGTGGTGGAATATGATGGTCATCATAGCCCTAACTTTATGTATGACTGCATATATGTTGTGATTCTATACAACTTACAACTAGAGAATTGATATGTTATCCTCTATGTACAATGAATCAAATTGCACTCTGTTATCATGTAAGCCTAAATAGGACAAATTAAATATGAAAAAAAAAGAAAAAAAATCAGAGAAAGTGAGCCATCTATGAATTACCTTTCCCCCCCACTATTACTAAGATTGCTCATTGGCTGTATTAATTCTCTCTCTGAATACCATATTCCTGATTAGTATTTCATGAATTATAACATTTATTGTGATTTTGTATATAACAATGAAAAATGGCATTTAACATATGACTTAGTACTTAGAATTATCTTATAATCCTTTAAGTAAATCTAAAAAAAATTTTATCATGTGTGTTTGTATAGATATAGGAAAATGAAACAAATAAATCATGATATCCCTAAAAGAATAAAATAAAATCAAAGATTTCAGTGAGAGCTGCGTAGAGTTGTTCATGTGCACACTGTATGTGTTTACCCAAGCATGTTTGTATTTCAGGCACCTGTGGTGATAGCTTAGCTGGGTATCAAATTCTAGTGTGATACTTTGGGGCAGTTTCAAGATGCAATATCACCATATTCTGGTTTCTATTACTGGTATTGTCATTTTTATTGTTTATAAACATATTTATCTGCCTCTAAAATTTCTTGTTCCTGCTGTTCTTAAATTTCACATGTGCCTAAGTGTAGACTTATTTTTATTGCTCTTGCTCAAATTTCATGATTTTCAGGTTAAGACTGAGATTAACTCAGTCTTAACTGCGTAATCAAAGACAGACTGAGATTCTAAATCTCAGTCTGTCTTTGATTATTACTCCTACTCACATTTTTCCTACAGAAACTTCTATTTGATATTCAACAAGTCTTATTTTGCCTTATAATTTTCTGAATGTTTCTTTCTTAGCTTCCATATCTTTATGGCTCACCACTGCATCATGAACATTTTAATGTATTTTCTAGTTAA
>PVHX01023782.1:0-25126 GCA_004024805.1 Geosciurus inauris
TAATCCCAGCACTTAGGGAGGCTGAGACAGGAGGATCGCGAGTTCAAAGCCAGCCTCAGCAATGGCGAGGCACTAAGCAACTCAGTGAGACCCTGTCTCTACATAAAACACAAAATAGGGCTGGGGATGTGGCTCAGTGGTCGAGTGCCCCTGAGTTCAGTCCCTGGTGCCAAAAAAAAAAAAAAAAAAAAAAAAAAGACATTTTGAAAGAAATTAAATATTGCCAATGCAAGATGTGTAATATGTTCCCCAAATCCTTGGGTCACCAAAATCTCCTTGATTATTAACATACTTCGATCATTAAACTGAAATAGTAGAAAAACTAGAACTAATCCATTAATCATTATTGAACCAGGTTACACTTGCCCTTGCCCCAAATCCCCGGAACTCAGGAGGCTGAGGCAAGAGAATTTCAGGTTCAAGGTCAGTGTCAGCAACTAAGACCCTCAGCAATTTAGCAAACTCCTGCCTCAAAACTGAACAGGATGGGGATATAACACGGTGGTGAAAGCACCCCTATGGTTGGTTCAATCCCCAGCAACAAATTATAATAATCTGTACTCCGAGTATGTTTAATTACCACACCTGTTTTTTTTTTCTTTACAGATGTTTTAGGCGTGTTCATTTAAGATATCATTGTTCACAACAACATAGTTCGTTGTACTTCAGTACCTAACAAGCAAAACTGCTCCACAACCCTTCTATATACAAAACTGCAAAATCGCACTATCTCATTTTATTAGTATTTGCATGTAATGTGTGAACATCTCACATACTTCGAAGCATTTCTAGCTTACAATATAAAGAATATGTAAATAGTTAAACAGAATAAAGACAATGGGAAAAAGTCTTAAGTTCAGTACAGATGCATTTCCCTCCAACCATATTGCTAAGCAGTAGTTAAAAATCAGCAGATGTAGACAACACAAAAACAGGTTAACAGGGGCTGGGGTTATGGCGCAGTGGTAGCGTGCTCGCCTAGCACGCATGAGGCACTGGGTTCGATCCTCAGCACCACATAAAAATAAAATAAAGATATTCTGTCCACCTACAACTAAAAAATAAATATTAAAAAAAAACAAAAAACAAAAAAAAAAAAACAGGTTAACAGCATTTCTTCATTTCAAAAGTAGCTCCCTCTTGCAAATTTTTATTTTCAAATATTATTAATTACATAATTACTTTCCCCCGAATACAACACTGGTTTTATCAAATTCAGTTTAAATATATAATTGAATTCTACTGTCATTCAAGCATTAGGAGGTATTCTCACCTTCATTATTTTAAATCTCAATAGAAAATTATCTAGACCAAATTTCTTCCCCTTTGCTTTTGACTTTTCTGAAAAAGGAAGAGATTTTATGAGCCGCTATGTCCAGTACTTAGGAGGTCTAAGAAGCCCTTGCACACTGCTGCTAAAAATCTATTAACATACTAACAAAAATTTCAAAATCACAGATTGAGTAATAAAGAATCTGGGCATAAGCTGGGTGCAGTGGCTCACACCTGTAATCCCAGCACTTTGGGAGGCTCAGACAGGAGAACTGCAAGTCCAAAGCCAGCCTCAGCAATGGTGAGGCAATAAGCAACTCAGTGAAACCCTGTCTCTACACTAAACACAAAATAGGGCTGGGGACGTGGCTCAGCGGTCCAGTGCCCCTGGGTTCAATGCCCAGTACTCCCACCCCCCAAAAAAAATCTGGGCATAGTAGCACATGCCTACAATCCCAGATACTCCAGAGGCTGAGGCAAGAGGGGATTGTGCGGCCAGTCAGGTTAAGAGAACCTATCTCAAAAACAAACAGAAAAAAGAAAAACATTCTATTCCATTTGAGCTATAAAAAACAAAATCAGGAAGATGATGTGTTATTTCTAAGAATCACACTTTTAATTTTGGGAAGTACAAAGAAAAATGGACCATAAATCAAGAATGAGAGGATGAGAATCTAAAGTAATGACTTTGATTAAGAACCCAGGAACAGGTTTCTCCACAATAGCTACACAAATTACTAGTTAAATGAGTACCAATTGATAATGCACCTTTCTCAAACTCTCCAGCTGTGACTTTCTAGATACAAAAGACTACACTAACTTTGGCTACTGCCAATAAATTCCAACTTGTGCAATCTGTTCATCCTATTAATAATTCCTTGTCTATGGTATGTTATAGTGTTTAATTTGGAAGTTTGTATTTCTTTTTCTAAGAATTACTAGTGCTTTAATTATAGGCCTCCCAATACAAGTCAATCTAAAAACTGTTTAATTTAGGACTTCAGTAATTATTTTCATTGACTGGCTATCTAATTCTTAAGCATTAAACAACGGGGAAAACCTACACGAGTAAGAAACAAGAAAATTTCCGAATCATTTTTCAAAACATTTTCACATGACTCAATAGATCATACATCTCCTCAGAAGACTGCAAATTCAATAAATTATAGAATGATTATAACGTCACAGAACTTACTTTCTTGCCTGTCATTATTCTCTGAACAATATAATGCATGCCATTTACACTGCTGTAGGTATGTATTGCCAAGTAATATAGGGAAGATTTAAATGATGCAGGTGAGGACTAGGATATAGTTAACTGGTATATAGCATTTACCTAGCATGCTTTTAAGACCTTGGGTTCTGCCCTAGTACCACATACAGTTTATATGAAAATACCATACAATCCTATACAGTGATTTGGGCATCCATCATTATCCTGGAACCAACCCTCACACCATACCAAGGGACAATACATGCAAAAATACTTTTCTAACATTAATGTTCACATTAATGTATAATATTTCTTTACTTCTCAAAGTGAATAAGGCTTTTGATTTTGCCTTTAAAAAAAAAGCTAAAAAATTGCTGTGTTAACATGTTTAAAGGTTACACTAAAATGTAAACATAAGGGCTGGAGTCCTGGCTCAGTGGTACAATGCTTGCCTAGCATGTGTAAAGCACTGTGTTTGAATCTCAGCACCACATAAAAATGAATAAAGCAAGCCCGGCGCAGTGGTGTACGCCTGTAATCACAGCACTTTGAGAGGCTGAGACAGGAGAATCCCAAGTTCAAAACCAACCTCAGCAACGGTCAGGTGCTAAGCAACTCAGCAAGACCCTGTCTATACATAAAACACAAAATAGGGCTGGGGATGTGGCTCAGTGGTCGAGTACCCCTGAGTCCAATCCCTGGTACCAAAAGGGTGGTGGTAAGGGTATTGTGTCCATTGACCAAAAAAAATTTTTTAAATGTAAACACTAAACTGTCAATAATACAAACCAGACTTTTCATAACATAGTTGACGGCTGTTTTGGTTATTTTAAAAAACCTACTAGAGATTGTTATAATTTCTAAATTAAATGAGATAATTCCTAAAAAGTATTCACAAGTACTTGACCATAAACGACATGGTCTCTTGGTGGAGCTGATTAGAACCAAATGGATAGAACTTAAAGCCCTCTATATCTGAAACATACACGGGCAAAATGTTAAACTGGTCCAAGAACAACACAGGGCCATACAAACTGAAAACTTTTTCATTACAGTAAACAAACTCTATACCATTTAGCAGTCATCCTTCCTCTAATCTACTTTGTTTCCAGAGATCTGCCCATTCTAGACAGTTCATATAAATCCAACTTTACAAGTCTTTTCTCACTTCCTTGACTTAGCATGTTTTTTTTTTGATTCATCCATGTTATAGCATACATCAGTGTTTCATTCTTTTTGTTTTTAGTTATGAATAACAGCAGAATGTATTTTGAAACATTATACATACATGAAGTACAACTTCCCATTCTGGTTGTATGTGAAGATTACACTATTCATTTATGAACATGGTAAAACCTGTTTCCTATTCCCACTCCCCCTCCCTTTGCCTAACCTTCATTCCCCTTTGTCTAACCTAAAGTACTTCTACTCTTCTCTAGCCCCACACTCCTTATTGTGGATTAGAGAACATTCAAGGCCTTTGGTTTTGAGGGATTGGCTTATTTCACTTAGAATGATATCAGTCTCCAGTTCCATCCCTTTACTGGCAAATGCCATGATTTTATTTTGTCTATGGCTAAGTAATATTACATTATATATAAAACATTTCCTTTATCCATACATCTATTGAAGGGCACCTAGGCTGGTTCAATAGTTTAGTTATCGTAAACTGAGCTGCTATAAACTGATGTGGCAGTGTCATTACAATATGCTGATTTTAAGTCCTTTAGGTATATAACAAGGAGTGGGATAACTGGGTCAAATGGTGGTTCTATTCCAAGTTTTCTGGGGAATCTCCACACTTTTCCAGAGTGGTCACACTTAACCTTTAAAGGAAATTCTAAACATTAAGAAGAAATGGAAGGGCTGTGGTTCTGGCTCAGTGGTAGAGCACTTCCTAGCCAATATGAGGCACTCACATCACATAAAAATAAAACACTCCTCCCCACAAAGGAAATATCACCACCCTGTAGGTGTTAACAACTTTGCCCAAAGATCTAGAATGCAGAATACAACATACTGTTTTCCCACTAGAAAAACAAAGGAATAAAAAACATGTACAGAGGTAGACTAGATGGTGCCAAGAAATAACCACCTGAGGGAAAAAATAGCTATTTGTTTCAAAGGACTCTTTGGGAAGGTGTGTAAACAAAAAACTAAATGATTGGTGGCAAGATACTTTAAAAAATTTCCTTGAAAACTTTCTAAGCCAAAAGCAAACTGGGCTATCATGCAGCTTTTAAATGACTCATACATAATTCATCAACAAGACTGTGGTGAGAAAAGGAAAACACAGCAGGGCGTGATGGCCTACACCTGTAATCCCAGTGGCTCAGGAAGATGAGGCAAAGTCAGCCTCAGTAAAAGCAAGGCGCTAAGCAATTCAGTGAAACCTGTCTCTAAATAAAATACAAAACTAGGGTTGGGGATGAGGTTCAGTGATCAAGAGTTCAATCCTCTGTGCCCTATCCAACACAGGAAAACACACACACCTTGGTTTTGTTTTCATATATAAAGCTTTCTATGGTGATAGTACTTCCTAGCCTTAAATAAGGTTAGTGATTTCTCACAATGTTCTGAAAACGCACTTCCGCTGGGTGCAGTGGTGCAAGTCTGTACCAACCATTTGGGAGGCTAAAGCCAATTACAAATTCAAAGCCAGGCTGAGCAATTTAGGGAGAATCAGAGAATTAAAAGGGCTGGCTGGGGATAAGGCTCAGTGGTTGAGGAATCCGGGGTTAAATTCCCATTCCAAACCCCACAAAAAGTCCTAAAAATTTACTTCCACATTTGTGACTAAGGATCCTGTTCCAAAAATATGTATTTTAAACTGGAACATGGTTCCGTTTTATTTTTATTCTTTTTATTTATTGTGGTACTGGAAAACTGAACTTCAGACTTGCAAACTGAACCGCACTCCAGGCCATATTTGAGGGTTTCACCAAGACAGCCAGACCGACCTTGAATTATGATCCTCGTGCCTCAGTGTCCAGAGCTGACAGAATTATGGGCATGTGCCACCAGGCCTGGGATGGTTTTTATTTTACAAAAAAGAAAATTGTAAAGCATTTATAAAGTTTATAGCCCACACATAAGTCCGTTGGGCATGGTGATACACATCTATAATCCCAACAGCTCAGGAGGTTCAGAAAGGAAAATTGTGGAAGCAAGCCTCAGTAACTTAGTGAGACCCTAAGCAACTTGGGAAGACCTTTTCCTCTAATATTTCTACAATACTTCCTGCTTATTAGTCCTCTCATCCTTTTTTCTTTCATCTTCACTTTTCTTTTAGTATTGGAGATTGAACGCACAGGTGCTACATCCGCAGCCCTTTTTATTTTGAGATGGAGTCTCCCTAAGTTGCTTAGGGCCTCAAATTGCTGAGGCTATTCTTGAAACAGTCATCCTCTTCTGCAGTTTCCTGAGCCACTGGGATTACAGGCTTCAGCCACTGCACCTAGACTTTTTAAGGAATTCTTATCAACTTAGTGCATTCCTTATCATTGTCAATATCATCAGAACTTCTATCACTACTGAGCACAAGTGGCCCACAACTGTAATCTCAGTGGCTCTGGAAGCTGAGTCGGGAGACAGAATTCAAAGTCAGCCTCAGCAAAAGCGAGGCACAGCAACTCAGTGAGACCCTGTCTCTAAATAAAATACAAAACAGAGCTGGGGATGTGGCTCAGTGGTTTAGTGCTCCTGAGTTCAATTCCTGCTTAGCCCCCAATCCCGACCTACAATGTTGTACTCTAACTGCAGTCATCCAATGCCATGGTTTTATAACCTATGAACAGATCAACTCCTAGACCTGATTTTAAAAAGTCAACTGCCTACCTAACCTATCTACAAATGGATGCCAACTAAACATTATCTACAAATGGATGTCTAAAAAGGAGGTTAAATTTTACATTTCCATAGCTCACTTGTGAAAAGTCAACCTTCATCCTACTTCTGATTTCTCTCAGCTCTCAAAATGAAGTATAAATAAATACCAGCACTAACTTCAATATCCAACTACTTTCCTCCATTCCTATTACCACCAACTTGGGTCCTACCCCAAATCTCTTGCCTGGATTAATTCTATTAGTCATTTATTATGTATAGTAAGAGTGATCTTATTTAAAAATATATCCATTTAGGGCTGGGGTTGTGGCTCAGTGGTAGAGTACTTGCCTCGCATGCGTGAGGCACTGCGTTTGATCCTCAGCACCACATACAAAATATGTATATAAATAAAATAAAGGTTTAAAAAATACACACACACACACATATGTATTATATATAGACACTGGGGACTGAATCCAAAAGGTATTAACTGAGGTACATCCCTGGTCCGTTTTCAAAAATATATATATTTTATTTAGAGAGAGGGTCTCACTGAGTTTGCGTAGGGCCCACCTAACTTGCTGAGGCTGGCTTTGAATTTGGAAGTCCTGCTCAGCCTCACAAGCCACTGGAATTACAGCAGTGCGCCACTATGCCTAGTTTGTACAAATATTTTGAAGACCCTTTTATTGCTCTACTCAAAACTTTTCAATGTTTTCCAATCGAGAATAAAAGCTAAAGACATACAATGTATTAATGTGCTCTCTATAACTTAACTTCTGTATCCTCATATGACCATAGCAATATTTGCTGAGAAGCTACTTTTCTAAACAGTCATCTAGAAAAAATTTAGCACAAACTGTGCAATGAGCAACAGATAACAAACCGAGCACTATATCTAGCTGAAACATTGGCAGGACTGCTGTTCCTATTTTCTAACTTGATGAAGACTTTTGGAACACTTTCCCCAAGGAAAAAATCAGACAAAAGCCGTGTATGTTAACATACTAAAAACCAGAGTCCCTTTAAAGCCATATTAAAATCTTGTGCAGGGGCTGGGATTGTAGCTCAGTGGTAGAGCTTGCCTCGCATGCGTGAGGCCCTGGGTTCGATCCTCAGCACCACATACAAAGCAATAAAATAAAGACATTGTGTCCATCTACAACTAAAAAATATTTTTAAAAACAAAATAAAATAAAATCTTGTGCCTATGACGTAAGTGACTGAGGGCAGCCAACAGGTCATGTCTGCTGTAGGGAAACCATAAATGAAATTTCTACACATGTGCTTTGTACTCTATACTTCTATCCTCTTTACTGAACACTGCTAATCCCACACATTAATAGCACATTTATCACTATAAGATAATAATAAATGTTTGGGGGGCGGGGGGGATCATCATGCTACCTGAACAAGTGAAATTCTATTTTGCAGATTCATCTTCTTTGATTTTATTTCTTCAGGTTATAAACATGCAATTTCACCCTTCCTTTCAAACAGTACTATCTAGATCTCCTTCCCTTGCAAATAACACTGGTTTCCCTAATTAATACTTTCAATATTCCTTATAAGCTATGATTTAAAACAGAGGGCTGGATATAGGCGTGTAGCCAAATTAGAGTCTGCCTAGAATGCACAAGGCCCTGTTTAGATCCCCAGCATAGAATGAATGAATAAATGAATATGCAGTCTGGATTCTTAAATTTCCTACTTGAAGACCAGGCTTTACTTTAATTGACCACTACTCAACTCATTGAATCCAATTAACCTAATTAAGCATTAAGTGAGTATTCTAGACATGCATTACATACAGAATACTTGTCTTTACAGAATGTTATAATAGATAGCACTGCTTTAGTTCCTTAGGTCCAATTATCTACTGCTTATATATAATCTCAAAAGGTAGCTTAGTATTCAGTGATTTATTCTCCATAACAAAATCAAAATGAAATTGTTATAAATTCTAATAAATGTTCTTAATACAAACTGATAGTCATACAACTCTTCTCATGATAAAGCAAGATGGTGAAATAAGTGGGGGGTGGTGTGGGGCTTAAAAAAAAGAATGCCATCGGATATTGTACTTGGACACTTCCATTAAACCCAATGCAAAAGTGGGTAAAGGAGTCATGCACAGTGGCACACACCTATAATCTTAGTGATGTACCAGGCTGAGGCAAGAAGATTGCAGGTACAAAGATAGCCTCAGCAAGACAAAGAGACACTTTCCTAAAAATGGCTGGCAATGTAGTTCAGTGATAAAGTGCTTCTGGGTGTTCAATGACCAGTACCCAAAAAAAAAAAAAAAAGAGTGGGTTAAAAGGATCTGTAAATAAGCCGGGCACAGTGGCGGCAAGCCTGTAATCCCAGCTTTGGGAGGCTGAGACAGGAGAATTGTGAGTTAAGCCAGCCTCAGCAACGGCAAGGTGCTAAGCAACTCAGTGAGACCCTGTCTCTACATAAAACACAAAATAGGGCTGAGGATGTGGCTCAGTGGTTGAGAGCCCCCGAGTTCAATTCCTGGTACCAAAAAAAAAAAAAGGATCTGAAAACATTTGTAAAGAGATAAATTTGCATAAGAACATAGAACAAGACTCAATAACATTAGTTAAGGAATGGCAAATAAAATCACAATGAAGCCGTATAGTGCCTTAATCTCAGCAATTGCTCCATGTACACTATGATAGCAACTCAGGAAACAACCCCAATGCCTAGTAACTGATAAATGGATAAATAAAATGGTTATTATTCATATAATGGAATTCAGCAATAAATAAAATAATGGGATCTACTCATGCATGATACAACATGGACGAACACCAAGAATGGTTTTTTTCAAGGTGGAAAAAAGCCTACAACAAAAGACATACATTATCCTTTGTACATCAATGGCCAAAATAGACATGCCTATGGATTAGTGGTTTATTTAAACCTAAAAGTAGGGGAAGAACAAGGACTGACTAATACGTACAGGGTTTATGGGGAGGGGAGAGTGACAGAATATTGTACAATTAGATCTTGGTCATATATGCACACTTGTATATATTTAAACTAGGTAGTTGAATAATTTAGAGGTGTGTGGTATAGGTTATTATCTCTCAAAAAAGCTAACTTAAGAAAACAAAGTAGGCTGGGGCTGTAGATCAGTGGTAGAGCACCTGCCTGGCATGTGTGAGGCACTGGGTTCGATCCTCAGCACCACATAAAAATAAAGATATTTTAAAAAAAAGAAAACAAAAAGTAACACCAGCTAGGTGTGTCAACACACAACTGTGCTCCCAGTAACTTAGGAGAAGCTGAGGAATGAAGATTACAAGTTTGAGGCCAGACCCAGCACATAAAAAGGGCTGGGGATGTGGACTAGTGGTTAAGCATTATCCCTTGTACCAAAAATAATAAAATAAGCAGGGCATGGTGGCTCATGCCAGTAATCCCAGGACTCTGGATGGCTGAGACAGGAGAATTGCCAGTTCAAAGTCAGCCTCAGCAATGGCGAGCGCTAGGCAACTCAGTGAGACCCGGTCTCTAAATAAAACACAAAATAGGGCTGGGGATGTGGCTCAGTGGTCAAGTACCCCTGAGTTCAATCCCTGGAATAATAATAATAATAATAATAATAATAATAATAATAATAATAGATGAAGACTGTCGAACTATATTTCTAAACACCAGAGGCTGTCATGGAAATAGGTAAGTATGTAACTGAGCAACTGAAAGTCATAGTAGTGTCTCATCCAGACTCAAAAGCCTGTCTTTCAAAGGATTCTACCCCACATATGGAAAAGGAGTATACAACAAAATCAAAAGGCAAAGATCTGAAAAATGAATGCTAAGGGCTGGGGTTGTGGCTCAAGGGCAGAGCACTTGCCCAGCATGTGTGAGGTACTAGGTTTGATCCTCAACACCACATATATATTTTTATAAAAAAAAATTAGTGAAAGAACATTACTGTCAAAAATCAAAGTCCAGGTGGCTGGGGCTGTAGCTCAGTGGTAGAGCGCTTGCCTAGCATGCGTGAGGCACTGGGTTCGATCCTTAGCACCACATATAAATAATAGATGGATTAAATAAAGATCCATCAACAACTAAAAAAAATTTTTTTAAAAAATGAAAGTCCAGTAATAACAGGTATACAATGAAAGTATATCTGTACTAATCTGTACTAATCTAAAATCCTCTTGGCACTTTCAAGTTACTACTTTCAACACCGTAATATTCAGGTTCACACAACACCACAAACTAAGCCAGAACTGGTGGCACAAGCCTGTAATCTGAGCAACTTAGAACGCTGAGGGATGTAGCTCATTGGTAGATCACCCGAGTTTAATCCTCCATACCAACAATTAATACATAATTTAAGAGAGAGAAGCAGCAAGACAACTAATAGGACGACAACAGGAGAAAATACAATAACTTCCCCTAACTCTCTTCTCCATCTATTTAAGAACCCTAATGTTCTCTGATACACATGCCATTCCAAACAAAATCACCCCAATTTCCCACAAGTTCAACTCAGTGCCGTTCATACAGATAAATACATACATAAATACATACATACAAACAATCATTCAGGTCTAGCATTGCACAAGAATATCAGAATACGAAAGAGGAGGAAAAGTGCCAGTGACTCTGACATAAACAAGATGGAAATGGTTCTTCCACCCATATTATCTGTTTTAACTTCTTAACCTTTGTATGTCTAGAACAGAGTAAAGGTTCAAATATCACTCTAAGAAATATGCCAGGCATAGCCAGGCACTGTGGTGTACCCCTGTAATTCCAGCAACTTGGAAGGCTGAGACAGTAGGATCACAAAAACGGAACCAGTCTCAGCAACTTAATGAGATCTTGTCTTGAAAAAAGAAAAAGAAAAAAAGAGAGGTGGGGAAGAGAGAGGGTGAGCTGGAGTTGTAGCTCAGTGGTACAGTGCTTCCCTAGCACATGTGAGGAAATGAGTTTGATCCTCAGCACCACATTAAAATAAGATAAAGGTATGTCAATCTATAACTAAAAGTATTTTTTAATAGAAAATTGTCAGGCATGGAGGTGCACACCTGCAATCACAATCTCAATTACTCAGGTGGCTGAGGCTACTGAATCACAATTTTGAGGACCCCATGGGCCAACTTAGCAAGACTGTTTCTCAAATTTTTAAAAAATTTTAAAAAGGGTTGTTTCAGTTGTAAAGCAGCCCTGTGGTCAATTCCCAGAATGGGGGAAGAGGGAAGATACGTGTTTTCCCTCTTTTACATCTTGCATTTTCAACTTTCATCTCAACTACTGTTCTCTGACTTTACTGGGAAAGTCCTATAGAATATAGACCAAAACCTATTTGTTTTCCACAATCTTAGGACAACTCTTCTAATGCAACTTCCCTTCATGTATAAATTAACTACAAAACCTGTCACCTAGTCATAAAATTAAAATCTTAGCTTCTGATTATTCTCTCTACACAAGCATCTGTTATCTTCAACCTACTCAATCACATCAAGTGAACTATACTAGCCAGGCAGGGTGGTGCATGCCTATAACCCCAGCACTTTGAGAGGCTGAGACAGGAGAATCTTGAGTTTAAAGCCAGCCTCAAGCAATGGCAAAGCGCTAAGCAACTCAGTGAGACCCAGTCTCTAAATGAAACACAAAATACGGTTGGGGATGTGGCTCAGTGATTGAGTGTCCCCAAGTTCAATCGCCTGTACCAAAAACAAAACAAAACAAACACCAAAACCACTTGGAGCTCGAGAACAGTGAAATGCATACAATTTAAATATGACATTTCAAACAAAAAACAAAACAACCTGCACTGTATTTCTTCTCTTCATTTCAACATTTAGACAACTTACCTACTTAACCCATTTTCTCAAGTTTCATTTTTCTGGCCATGGATTTCTAAAATGTCAATTTCTATAACATATCAACATGTCTTTCAAAAGGTAGCTTGACTGCTCCATAACTTATCAGGAACCTAATTATTAGTGCTGTAATCTTACCTTTTCAGCCTAAAAACTCAATGGCCAACTTCAAATATAGCCACATATGAAAGTACCCTAGCCAGTCTCCATAACCTTGAACACCGAAGGTTTACAGTCATTAGGTAAACAATTTATCAATGAAAAATTCTGTACAGATACATGTCAGCCTCTATTCATTTCAAAATTCTTCCTTCAATGTATAATATACTATTTCAATGTATAATATACTATTTGCTGTGTGTGGTGCACACTAGGGAAGCACTTTACCACAGGGTTGCATCCAACCTGTGAACTTTTTTTTTCCTCCCTATTTTTCATTTGGTACCGATAATTGAAGCAAAGGGCACTTAACCACAAACCACATTCCCTTTGTAAATTTTGACGCAGGGTCTTACTAAGTTGCTGAGGCTAGTCTCAAATTTATAATCTTCCTGCCTCAACCCCTAGACAGTGGGACTACAGATGTGAAATGGGCCACCATGCCTGGAAAAACCTGTGAATTTTTAGTGTAGTTCATCTTTCTATTACTAATGTGTTGGCATAAATAATTAGACATGGAGTAATAACAGCACTAAAAAAAACCTGTAAAGAAAGGATTTTTTTGGAGGAGGGGCACAGAAGATTGAACTCAGGGGTACTCAACCACGGAGCCACATCTCCAGACCTATTTTGTGTTTTATTCAGAGACAGGATCTCACTGAATTGCTTAGCACCTCGTAGGTGCTGAGGCTGGTTTTCAACTCACAATGCTCCTGTCTCAGCTTCCCAAAGTGCTGGGATTACAGGTGTGCACCGCTGCACTCGGCTAATGAAAGAATTTAACATACCAGGCACACATTAAGTGCCATATGCAAAATTTGCTGTTATTATAAAATACTCAAAGAACTGAAATCAAAATCATTTTGAACCAGGTCTTTTGCTTATCATGTTTGTTTACCCTATTCTCAGGTATCATACTAGACATCGTTTTCTCAAACCTAACACACTACTCTATCCTACTTCCTGGTTCCACCAAGCTCTCAGAATCACTTTGCACATAACTGAGTTGTTAAACCTTTTTTTCAATTAAGGTATCTTTCATCATTTGGAAATTTAAAACTCAGTGGTTTTCTGAACACTAAAAAAGTTCTGCACCATCACCATTAATGTCTGATTTATTACGGGTATTCATATTCTAAATGAAAAGTTGGGGACACAACATGTATTTTTGATATTAAAAAAAAGGTACACGGTTTTGTAAGATAGGAAACAGATTAAGTCAAACATCAGTACATCGAAAACAATAAACCACTGGTAAGTGGCTGGAGTTGTGGCTTAGTGGTGGAGCACTTGCCTACTATGTGCACTGGGTTCGATTCTCAGCACCGCATATAAATAAATGAATAAAATAAACGTCTATCAATATCTAAAAATATAAAACACTGGTAAGCCTGGTGTGGTGGCGCACGCCTGTGATCGCAGCAATTTGGGAGGCTGAGACAAGAGAATTGTGAGTTCAAAGGAAGCCTCAGCAACGGTGAGGTGCTAAACAACTCAGAGTTGCTGTCTCTAAATAAAATACAAAATAGGGCTGGGAATGTGGCTCAGTGGTTGAGTACCCCTGAGTTCAATCTCTGGTACAAAAACAAACAAAAAAACACCCACTGGTAGACTGTTCTAGTATGTGTAAGGTCCTGGGTTTGGATTCTGAACATTTAAAAGTATATATACTACTTAAACAACATACCTTCATTGCAAACATTACTGGAATGACATCCAATACTGTATGAGAAATGATTTTTAAAGTGAATAACCTGAAGTAACTAGAAAGCATTTTATGAAACTGGTCCTATGAGAAGTTTCCCAGCAAGAAGTGCTGTTACCACAATTTTCAAATAGTCAATGCACAATCTACCCATCATTACCTATCCCTACCACCAAAGATACTCATAGGAGGAATTACACCCAAGGGTCCATTACCACTGAGCCATATCCCCACCCTTTATTTTTTTGAGACAGTGTCTTCCTAAGTTGTTTACTGTCGCTGAGTTGCTGAGGCTGGTCTCAAACATGAGATTCTCCTGCTTCAGCTTCCTGAATTGCTGAGATTATAGGCTTACAGGTCACCTCTCAACAGGTTCATCTATACACAGATGTATGTAGATGTCTACATGTAATCTATAGATATGACATCAATATGTATGTCAGACTTCAAAGCTCTTATAAAACTTCAAGGCTCTTATAAGTAACAGAAAAATAATGTTAGCTAACAAATCTATAGGAAACTGAAAATCTATAGGGAATAATGAACTGTGCATAATAGAACTTTCATGCAGTTGCTAGGTAAATAAAAGTCACTAAAGTAGCTTAACAATCAATGTCATGACAGTTCTAATATGTATATTTAGTGGAAAATGAAACTTCCTAATAGAAATCATTTGGATATACTGCTAAACTGTAAAAAAATAAAGTGTAAAATAAGTAATACCATCAGTAACCTTACTGTACTGCAACAGTAAGTGTACTGAATCCATTCCTGTTGATTTCCTCCTCAGAAAACAGCGTATCAAGAATATAAGTGACTCACGTTTTTTGAAATTCTGAGGATTGAATTCAGGGCCTGGGACATGCTAGACAAGCATTTTTACTGAACTACTTGCCTAGTACTATAACTCATTTAAGTTTTTAACTTTTGACTATTCTCCAGTTTAAAGAATTCAAGTTTTGAGTACTTGACCACTCACAGCCATGATACACCAAAACACAAATTGCTAATTCCCCTAAACAAAATACACTTTTCAACTACCCACTTTGTAATTGGTAAAACAGAAGATTCTCCATGCAACTTGCTTAACATTCTTATAGTTCCTACCAAAAAGGTGGGCCATTCATGATTAAAAGGACAAAGTATTATGCCTCCTCTCCCATCTATACTAATGGAGAAGGTACACAAAACCAAAATCTAACAAACTTTGCAAACTGATCTACCAATTGTCAGGAAATACAGAAGGCAGAAGAATACAATCTGTAAAGTTTGGACTATAGAAAACTGATCAGGTACTGGGGGACATTACATGGCAACTCATTACACTATTCCCATTTACATATATTTGACACAATTTGCCAAGTGCAACAATATTCCAGTCTAAGTAAAAGGTGAATTAACCATTTAAAAAAATATTTTTTGATGGAACCCAAGGTTCTTATGCTCAAGTACTAACATATATCATCAAAGACCTGATTTTCAGACACCTAATTTCTCAGCCACTTGGGAGGCTGAGACAGGAGGAATGCAAGTTTGAGGATAGCATGGGTGAAGTTAGTGAGCCCCTAAGCAACTCTGCAATACCCTGTCTAAATAAAATAAAAGCGGTTCAATTCCCCATTAAAAAAAAAGATAAAAGTAACTTCAGAATAATTTACATTTCTCTAAAGAGATCCCCCACCAATTCCTATCCAACCAATTCCGAGATCCTAATTAACCTATTATTTCCTATATAAGCATTCACCTACTGAACATGCACCACTGAACATTCATTCACCTACTGAACCATTCCACCACTAAGGGAGCACTCTTTTCAATTTTTTACACATCTACATCATAAAACATGAGCTGAATTCCCCAACTTAAGTCACCAACACATGGTTGTCATCAAAAAATCTTGAATGATTATGTGCACTTCTCTACTTTTTAAAAGGCTCAGTACTCTAGTGCAATCAAGTACTACACCTAGTGGCTACATCAGTCATCAGAAACTTTTTCCTATTGGCTGAGGTTAGAATGGAAAAATATTATACTATGAAACAATACCTAATAGAATATTTGAACTGAAAAGTAGGACAGTTATTAAAATTAAACAGCAATTGTAAGAAATCTAAAAATCATTCTGCATATGCGTAACTTCTATACTATTCTCTAAAGTCTCTCTGTACTCTTCAACTGATTTTTCCAAATACCTTAGAACAGTGATTTTCAAACTTACTTATTTAGAGTGGGATAATATGAAGTTTATCTGCCCCATCAAGAAAGGAATAAGTGGCAGGAGCAATGGCATATTGTCTTTAATATCAGCAGTAGGACTGCCATGTTCCAGGTCAACCTCAGCAACTTAGTGAGACCCTATCTTAAAGTAAGAAATAAAGTCTGGGGGGCTATGGCTCAGTGGTTAAGCATCTCTAAGTTCAATCCCCGTTATCCACCCAAAAGTAAGCTTTTCCATGAGGACAGTCATCATCATGAAAGTATAAACTGTACCACTGCTACAATTTTCTAAACAACAAGCTTGAAAACATTCTAGAATTTTTCTAGTAACAGTCATGACAGACATAGTGTAATTATCACAGAAATAAAGTCATTTCCTGATTTTTGAATTACTGCAAGCCATAACTGAACAAAATAAAACGTTGGGAAGCAGCCGGGCGCTGTGGCGCAAGCCTGTAATCTCAGCACTTAGGGAGGCCGAGACAGGAGAATCGTGACCTCAAAGCCAGCTTCAGCAATAGCGAGGCGCTAAGCAACTCAGTGAAACCCTATCTCTACATAAAACACAAAAAATAGGGCTGGGGATGTGGCTCAGTGGTTGAGTGCCCCTGAACTCAATCCCTAGTAAATCCCCTCCCCAAAAAGTTGGGAAGCTTTAAAAAAAAAAAAGCTCCTCAGAGTTTACCTAAGATCAGCTGTGGTAAGAATCCCTTACAGGTGTGTATGAGTACTTGGGATGCCAAGTGATTATCACATGCATTAAGGGTAGCTGCTTCAAAATAATTCATCAGGTATCAATGCCTTCAAGTCATTTAACCAGTTGACTTCAGTTTTGGATGTGTGGGTTTTTTTGTTTTGTTTTACTGAGGACTGAACTTTACCACAGAGGAACACTCCCAGTCCTTTTATTTTCAGACAGAGTCTAAGTTACTATGGTGGCCTGGAACTTTCTATCCTCCCAGTGTCCATTCCAAATTTTCTCAGGAATTGATGTATATCTAGAAGTCTTTAAGGAGAAAAAACAATTTTTTAAAAAAACTTTGGTGCCAAGCTGGGTGTGGTGGTGCACGCCTGTAATCATAGCACTTTGGGAGGCCGAGACTGAAGAACTGCGAGTTCAAAATCAGCCTCAGCAACAGTGAGGCACTAAGGAGTGAGACCCTGTCTCTAAATAAAACACAAAATAGGGCTCATTGGTCCAGTACCCCTGAGTTCAATCCTTGGTAACAAAAAACTTTGGGGGCTGGGATTGTAGCTCAGCGGTAGAGCGCTTGCCTCACATGCGTGAGGCCCTGCGTTCGATCCTCAGCACCACATACAAAGCAATAAAATAAAGACATTGTGTTCAAAAAAAAAAAAAAAACAATAAACTTTGTTGCGACACTGAGAACAGCAAACCAGATAATGTGTTATTCAAGGAACTTGAACTTTTCCAGGAGTAGGCTTGTGGCTCAGTGGTAGAGCACTTGCCTAGCATGTGTAAGGCCCTGGGTTCAATTCTCAGCACTACATATAAATAAATAAAGATCCATTTAAAACTTTAAAAAATCTTTTTCTCACCTTACCCTTCTGATATTTTAATGCTATACACTGTGTGGTATTTCATGAACATGCACATTTTCACTTGCAGCTTATATTCTTAACGGGATAGCTAATGTCACTCCTATACTTTGTATGAACTCAGGTCAAATAAATATTTCTCTTCACTCATCTAGGAATTTATTAAATGCTCTCTAACAGGATAAACTAATCTATCAAAACTGTTATATATATTTAGATCATGAAAATATCAGTGTTTGGAAATGCCCAAAGTTTGTCTTATTTTTTTTGTTGTTGTATTGGAGACTGATCCCATGGGAATTCTACCCAGTCCTTTTTTATTTTGAGACATGGTCTCAGTAGGATGCCATGGTTAGCAATGAACTCCCAAGCCTCCTGCCTCAGCCCACCGAGAAGCTGTTGTTACAGGTGCGCGCTACCATGTCCACTTAATATATGGAACACTGGCATTCTGAAGTGAAAAAAGTAGTAGTATACTCCAGACTGTATAATTAAAGGACATATTACATATTATACATCATTTCTTTCTCTATACTACAGAAGAGATGGTTTAAAAAAAAAAAAAAGATAACTTAATATGAAGAATAAAATCAGAATGTCAATGTAGCTACATTTTTAGAAAACCCTGACAGTGAAGTCATATACTAATTCTAAATCTAATTCTAAAAGGTTACTGACCAAGGGCTAAGGTTGTGGCTCAGTGCCACAAGTGCCTGCCTCACACTTATGAGGCAGTGGGTTCAACACTCAGCACAACACTTAAAAAAAAAAAAAAAAAGGTTACTAGCTGGGCGCAGTGGCGAATGCCTGTAATCCCAGCACTTAGGGAGGCTGAAACGCTAAGCAACTCAGTTGAGACCCTGTCTCTACATAAAACACAAAAAATAGGGCTGGGGATGTGGCTCAGTGGTCGAGTGTCCTTGAATTCAATCTCCAGTACCAAAAAAAAAAAAAGGTTACTGAGCAAGAGGAAAAAATTCATCATCAAAAGCCAATCGTAGGGGCTGGGATTGTAGCTCAGCGGTAGAGCGCTTGCCTCACATGCGTGAGGCCCTGGGTTCGATCCTCAGCACCACATACAAAGCAATAAAATAAAGTGTCCATCTAAGACGTTTAAAAAAAAAAAAAAAGCCAATCGTAAACCAATTCTCTTTCAATGTTATTTTGACTCCAACAAACATTAACTGTTCTAAAAGCACCAAAGAAATCTAATTATTCTAACAATGTTGCCTTTTAGAACTCTATTATACACTCACAAAAAAAATCTAACTCCTATAGCAATTTAAACTATTCATACTTGATATGCTGCTTACATTTTACTTTTTATTAGTTCATTTGTTCAAAGTAGACCTTTGAATTTTTGAAAAGTGCTTTTTAAAAAGCACTTAATTTTGCTCTGACACACTAGCAATGCTGATACTTTGGAATCAACAGGAATGTGTCTCTGCCAAGTATATTTGGCAACTGGGGATAAGATTATTTCATTTTATTTTGGTGGACAGGGATCATTTGTTCAAAAACACTATTCAATAAGTCAAGAGAAAGTTCATTACTACAAAATAGGAACAAAATGGTTTTTACTGATAGCTTTTTACAAAAAAAAAAAAAGACCTTGAACATACCTGTCATAATAATCACGTTGAAAGTCATAATCCAAGTCAAAAGAGGAGCTGAAAAATAAATACCAAGGAGGATTAATTTGGAGCTGTTGAAGTTAATTTACTACAGCAGACGGGGGAAAAACATGCCAAACAAACCATAACAAATAGATTTTAAAAATTAGCATGGAATAATCCCATATTTTTTAAGACAATGAATCACTAAATTCCAAACATTTATGACTACTGCATATGCGGCAGTCAAATCAGTAATATCAACATATAATGTTACCAGCTAAAACAACAACACTGAACATTACAATAGTATATAAAACTTATACCATGATCCTTCCCTTTAATATTCCCCAACTCTTTAAAGAATTCAATTCATGCTATGAATACAAAAGTACTCTTTATTGCAAAAAAGTCAGGATTTCTAACAATTCTCTAGGAAACGGGCAAAAGGAGGTATACATCAACACAAAATTAATAAAGAACTACTTTTGTACTAATAAAATACATTATTATGTTAAACCCTCCCCACATCCAGAAAACAGATAGAGAAGATGCCCACTGATGGACACAATGCAGTTATAAATAATAAAGTTCCGGACCTGAGTAGAGGGGACGGAGAAGGGTGTTCTGGTACTGACCCGTACATCTCCGCTGCAGATCGTTTCACACCTGCTTTTCCTCTGTTCACTTTTGGCTCTGCAGCCAGATTAATATCTGAAAAATACAAAACAAAAAGAAAACACTTAATGACAACTCTGGGTGTTAAAGAATCCACAAACTGAAGTTTTTGGAAATATAATCATATCTATCAGCAAAGGTCTAACAGTACTGTCTCAATCTTGCCTTCTCATATAAAAAAGGTACACAAAAGGCTACAATTTAGCCTTTCAGTCCTTATACTTGTTCTATACCAAAACTGTTATCCAGACATTGCAGTAAGTACATCTTTAGCAATCTCTAACCTCAGCTGCAACTTCAAAACTCAACTCTTGTAATAAATCTATTAGAATGGTTGAGTAATGAGATAAAATGTCAAATCACAAATTAAGATAGCTCAAGTGTGGCACTCTCATCCAAAGTTAAATTTTTATTTCCTTTACAATAAGATCAGCTGTATAGGGCTGGGGCTATGGCTCAGCGGTTGAGCGCTTGCCTCGCATGCATGAGGCACTGGGTTCGATCCTCAGCACCACATAAAATAAAGATATTGTGTTCATCTACAGCGAAACAAAATATTTAAAAAAAATGATCAGCTGTATACTTCCACAAAATATTCTCATTAGAGAGTATTCACACAATTGCTTAAGTAAACATTTACACATAGACAAAAGGAAAAATTTCCTGTCCTCTAAATACAATTTTTATCTTATTTTTTCTGTGTGGAGCTGGAGATTGAACCCAGGGCTTTGTGCATGCAAGGCAAGTGCTCCACCAAATGAGCTATACCCCAGCCTCTAAATACAATTTTAAAAACACACACATGACCACTCAGCTACTTTCTGTCATCCATTGTCAAATAAAGAGATCCCTTCTGGTTAGGCTCAGTGATGCACACCTGTAATCCTAGCACTTTGTAAGGCCGAGGCAGGAGTACTGCGAGTTCAAAGCCAGCCTCCTCAGCAATGGCAGCGAGGTGCTAAGCAACTCAGTGAGACTGTTTCTACATAAAACACAAAATACGGCTGGGGAAGTGGTTCAGTGGTCATGTAGCCCCCTAAGCTTAATCCTCCGTATCAAAAAAAAAAAAAAAAAGATCCCTTCTCCCTCTATTCTAAAAGAAAAGCCCATTTATAGAAAACCAGTAACCAAAAGCCAACTCTCTAAAATTCAGATCATTAAACGACAACTAAAAAAATATTTTGAATTTTTTGGCTATTTGCTGAACACCACTAGATGAATAAATATACTTTGGTTAAGTTCTTGGTTCACTAACCTCATTTCTAATTTTTAATGTCAACTGGCGTTTATAAAAAGCTTGCTTGGGAGCTATGCAAAGTAAACACAATTAAATTTCTGATAAAGTGAACCTTAAGATGTAAAACCAAAACAGAAATAGAACCAAATTTTAAAAACTCAAAAATAAGAAGATGAATTTACTAATCTTAATTATGGTAAAAATACAGGTCTGATTAATGTGGATATTGTGAAACAAAGCATGAGAAGTAAACTGCAAATCCCCTTACAGGGAGTTAAAGTTGGCAGTATGAATTCATTATATATTTTCCTTTTGAAACAATGCCTCTGTACTCTGCCTTACTAAACTGGCCTGAAGCAATGAAACACTAACACAATATACATACATGCCTAGGAAACAGGCTGTAGTTTTGAAGTCTTTTCTGTGAAAAGGAAGCAGTGTTCTTTAGGGAAATCTAGTAAATAAGTCAAAGCCAGAAAACAAAAGATGATCTGGGGTTTATTGTACTGATAGAAGCAAGGAAGCTATACGGTATTATAAGTAAGGTTTTTAACACAGAAATACACTTGATGGGACTTAAGAAACTTTGCAATGAACTAAACCATCAGTTTAAAAAATACAAACTCATAGTGATAATAAATGCAAGTACTTATTTTTAGAGTATGCAAGAATATTAGTTCCATAGATCAAAATGTGATTTAGCTGGTCATTGCAATATAAACAGTATTATAGGAAGAAATTTTTTTAGGAAAATTACTGCAGTAAGAAATGCACAATTAGAAAACCTATGTTTTGTCTCCCTATTGAAATACCAATCAATGATCGTCAATGCATTGATAACCATTAAGATTAAAAAATTGGGGGGCTGGGGTTGTGGCTCAGTGGCAGAGCGCTTGCCTAGCATGTGTGAGGCACTGGGTTCGATTCTCAGCACCACATATAAATAAAATAAAGGTCTATAACAACTATAAAAAATATTAAAAAAAAAAAAAAAAAAAAAGATTAAAAAATTGGGGCTGGGCTGGGATTGTAGCTCAGCGGTAGAGCGCTTGCCTCACATGCGTGAGGCCCTGGGTTCGATCCTCGACACCACATACAAAGTAATAAAATAAAGACATTGTGTCCATCTATAACTTAAAAAAAAAATTTAAAATTAAAAAAAAAAATTGGGGCTGGAATTATGGCGCAGCGGTAGCGTGCTCGCCTAGCACACATAAGGCACTGGCTTCGATCCTCAGCACCACATGAAAATAAAATAAAGATATTCTGTCACCTACAACTAAAAAATAAACATTAAAAAAAAAGATAAAAAATTGTTGGAAAACTATATAATGGATGGGTCTATAAAGCCTAACTCCACAAAAGATTCTTTACATTACTAAAAATGAAATGACCATGCTAATCTACCTGAAACAAGATGTACATAATCACAATACTATTCATGAAAGTCACCAAATTATAATCCATCTAAATTGAACCTAATTTGGGGCTGGAATTGTGGCTCAGTGGTAGAGCACTTGCCTCATATGCGTGGGGCACTGGGTTCAATCCTTTGCACCATATAAAAATAAAAAGACATTGTGTTCATCTACAACTAAAAAAAATTTTAAATAAAAAAAAATAAATTGTTATAAGGCCTACCACAGTAAGCCACTACCTTTATAGAACTACTGATATCTAAAATGTAGGAAAGACTAAATTTAGATGTGCTATTGATTATAATATTATCACTGAATTTAAGACTTTATATGCATAGAAGGAAAATCTTCAATCACATTTTAATGAATATAAAATATTGTTATGACTATTTAATATAATGGGCTAAATAAAATGGATGAGTACAATGACAATACAAAGCAACGATGAGCATAGGCCACAATGGGAAAAGCTTAATTCTTCAACAAATTCAATGTCATGAATTAGATTTAGAAATATGCAAAAGAGGTATCTAGTCAATATCAGGGGTTGTCATAGGATTTAACTATAAACAAACCAAATTATAAAAATATTAAATTTGAAAGCAGGGCACGGTGCATACACCTGTGATCCCAGCTACTTGTGAGACTGAGGAAGATTTTAAAGTTCAAGAATAATCTTGCTGGGCACGGTGGCGCACACCTGTAATCCCAGCACTTTGGGAGACTGAAACAGAAGAGTTCAAAGCCAGCCTCAGCAATGGCAAGGCGCTAAGCAACTCAGTGAGAACCTCTCTCTAAATAAAATACAAAACAGGGCTGGGATTGTAGCTCAGTGGTAGAGCGCTTGCCTCGCATGCGTGAGGCCCTGGGTTCGATCCTCAGCACCACATACAAAGCAATAAAATAAAGACACTGTGTTCCATCAACAACTAATTTAAAAAAAATAAAATAAAAATAAAATAAAATACAAAACAGGGCTGGGGATGTGGCTCAGTGGTTGAGTACCCCTGAGTTCAATCCCCGGCACCAAAAAAAAAGAATCTTAGCAACTCAGTACAAGGGGTAGGCAGGTAGTTCAATGGTACACTGATCACGGGTTCAATTACTAGTACCACAAAACTAAATAAAAATAAGTTCAATGGGCTGGGGTTGTGGCTCAGTGGTAGAGAGCTTGCCTCGCACGCATGAGGCACTGGGTTTGATCCTCAGCACCACATACAAAATACATAAATAAATAAAATAAAGTTAAAAAAAAAAAAGGTATCTTTTTTGGTACTAAGGTTTGAACCCACTGGCATTTTACCACTGAACTAAAACGACAGATCTTCTTAAAAACTTAAGAATTACAGTGTATCTGTCTTAATACTGTTACTGCACTTAAAAATAGATGATAAATAATGTAAGATACAATTATCTCCATTTTAACAGATGAAAAAATTTAAGATTCCGCTATAATATGCACTCTCCCCAACTAACAAACTTTAAGGCAGCCTAATTAACAAGTTATCCTGAAGTTATCCGCTAAGCTCCTCTGTCTTCCAATCTACACGAATAGAATATTTCTACGTGAAAGTTTTTAAAATAATTTTCTAGTTGTCAATGGATCTTTATTTTATTTATTTATATGTGGTGCTGAGAAATGAACCCAGTGCCTCACACATGCTAGGCAAGTGCTTTACCACTGAACCACAACCCCAGCCCCTCCACATGAAATATTATTACCTGACCTGTCAAGACTTTCATCTGAGTCGGGCACGGTGGTGCACGCCTGTAATCCCAGCACTATAGGAGTCTGAGACAGGAGAATCGCGAGTTCAAAGCCAGCCTCAGCAAGGGTGAGGCACTAAGCAGCTCAGTGAGACCCTGTCTCTACATAAAACACAAAATATGGCTGAGGATGTGGCTCAGTGGTCAAGTACCCCTGAGTTCAATCCCCTGCACCTAAATAAATAAATAAAGGCTTTCATCTAACTGTCGCCTGGATTCTACCTCACAAAAATCACAAATACCTTTTTATCCCATTATACATATAAACCTAACATTTTTATTAGGTTGAAGCTATAGTTACAATATTCACAAGTGTATCAGAGTCACCTTTGCAGAGTCGTTAAAAAAAAGAGAGAGAAATTATGGCCTATATAATATCCATGAAAAACAATTCAATCCAGATCTTACCTAAAACCTGGCCAGCAATCATTCTGCCATCCTCTCCTGCTACAGCAGCTCTCGCGTTTCTCTCATTAACATACTGGACGAAGGCAAAGCCCTTATGGACAGAGCAACCCACAATTTTGCCATACTTGGAGAAAATTGCTTCCACATCAGATTTCTTGACCACCAGAGTGTTGAGATTCCCAATGAATACACGGGAGTT